>PVJN01029074.1:0-26718 GCA_004026805.1 Lasiurus borealis | reverse complement strand
TGAGCATGCTGGCATGGGGGGGGCAGTTGGAGTGATCAGGCTGGTGGGGGGGCATTTGGGGGCAAGCAGACTGGCAGGCAGAGTGGTTAGGGGCAATCAGGCAGGCAGGCAGGGAGGTTAATGGCTAGAGCCAGCAGTCTCAGAGTGTGAGAGGGTTGTCTAACTGCCAGTTTGGGCCCAATCCCTGTAAACCAGCAATAGGACATCCTTCGATGGGTACCAGATTGGAAAGAGTGCAGGACAGGCTGAAGAGCACTCTCCCTCCACCCCCATGCATGAATTTTGTGCACCAGGACACTAATTTAAAAGTAACAACCCAGAAGCACCTTGTCCACTTGGTGATGTGTAGAGAAACAGCTCCCACACGGACAGCAGGGCAGAAAGAGGATGCCAAACAGTCTGCCCAACCCATTGGTATAGCACATGTCTGGGACCAAGATGTCTACGCAGATCTCCATCATAAGTGAGACTCCGGGAGGAACACAGGCTAGTTGGAAACTACTAACGAGCTCTTCAGTAACCAGGAATTCTGGTGGCCTGACTGGTGTCATTCTCATGACCTAGCTTAGTCATGTGGGACCATTTCCTCACCCTGTCTACTGAGGATAACGTGTCTATTTCACAGGCCTGACTATGTGAGGATGAGCTAAGGTACTGCCTGTGAGATGCTCAGCCCTGTAACTGGCACAGAGCGAGGTGTGTCAAGACTAGGAGCTGTCTATCTGCAACCAGCCCTGAGCCCAGTTTCTCTCCTGCCCCCAGAGAGGGGAAGAGGAGACATTAACTCCAAATCCTCCAATTCCCCCTCTCTCTCTTTTAAGTAGTACAGGATAATTTTGAAACTTCTCCCTGCACCAGCTTAAAATTCTCAAGTGTGACATCTGAGTCTGGAGTTTCCGTTAAGATTAGAGATTGTAAACAACAACAACAACAACAACAACAAAAAGGAATCTTTCAGAAAAACCAACTTACTCTCAGCCATAAAGGTTAAGAGCTCGAAAGCTAAATTTATTCTGTTCCCTGTGAGAAAATTAAAATTTTGATAACAGAGAGCCTTAAAGATGGATAATGCAAATCCATCAAGGAGAAAGTAATTGTCTTAGAAGAAAGTTCTCCATAATAATAATGGCAAGGCTTAGAGAGGCTAATGTAACCAAATTCACATAGATAGGAAGAGGTGGTAGTGGGATTTGAAGGGTGTTTGATTCCATCAGCTTCCTTTTCTTATTACAGTTATAAAATCCTCAGGTTTGAAATGAATGTTAGAGGCTACTAGTCAGTTTCCTCATCCCTAAGAAAGTACAGATAATATTAAATCCAGGAATTGGGCTTCAGTTTATAAATATGTTCATAAAAATATAATTAGGGTTTGCCAGATTTAGGAATTAAAATATATAGGAAGCCCTGTAAATTGGAGTTAGAGATAACTAACATATAATTTTAGTATTAGTGCACAGACATAAACACATAAAAATTGTTTTTGTAAAATTAAAATTGCATGAGTGTCCTGTATTTTATCAGGCAACCCTAAATATGTTATTACCCAGGCACTGTACATATGGTCTAACCAAAAGAATAGGTTTTCTTGCAATGTTGAAAGGTGTTATTCAAGGCAAAGGGATGACAACACTTTATGGTTTTTAATGTGTAAAACACTGGTGAAGCACTCTGCACGTGACTAACTTCCTCTCATTTCAGTCCTCCCAAACTGACCCTCAAAGAAATTGTGCTACTTTCTCAATGTCACACAGCCAGTAAATTTTTAAAAATCTGACATTTAAATCTCAATAATCTAATGGTGCTGGTACTTTACAACGATTGCTAAGAATGGTAAGTGCAACTATATGGCTCCGATGTTGTCTGTCAGGCACTGTATTAGACTGTGCACGGCACCTCTTCCTTTCTATGAGGACGGGCATCTGCCCAGAAAAGGTTCTCACTGAACAGCACTGCTTAGAATCTTTCTCTCCCAAAAATTCACCCCTAATTCCAAAATGTTAGCGACTGAGTTGAATAGTGGCACATTCTAAATAATTTAATACAAAAGTTGACCAATTCTTGGGAAGTTGCTTTGAAAGCCACTGTCTATTATTATTTACACATGTCTCGTCTCTTAGTCTTTAAGACCCTTGAGGAGAGAGAACATGTCTTCCCCACCTTTGTTTCAACCTTTATGGAGGCTGACACCAACACTTTGCAAAAAGAAGGGATTAAAAGTTAAATGAGTGAGCAGAAGTCTAGAGTTATCAGATTAAAATTCCTGAAGAAATGAGAAGATATCTTTTTTCTTTAATCACAGAGAGTAGAAATAGCTCTATCAGTAAGCAGTGCTAGTCTATAGAATTAACCTTCTTCCAGTAAACTGTTGCTTAAAAATTTATTCTTTGAAAAGGGAGAAGAGGAAAGACATAAAGGCCTTTACTTAATTAAGTGGTATTATGGTTCTGCAATAGAAACTCACTTTTTTGTACAGCTGACAAAACACATGCAGAGTGATCCCAGGAAGATCCTGTCTGCCGCCATTGCCACAGAAAGTTTTGTTAAGAGACTTTAAGCACTCATGTTTGAGCATGGTCCCAGGAACCAAGAGCTCACTGGTTAGATTCCTAGGCAGGGCATAAGCCTGTGTTGCAGGTTTGATCCCCAGTAGGGGGTGTGTAGAAGGCAGTCAATAAATGATATTTCACTCTCATTGATGTTTCTATCTCTCTATCCCTCTCCCTTCTTCTCTTTCTCAAAAGCATATTTTAAAAAATAAAAGCCACTTTAAGCTCTTGGGTAATAGTAAGTACTCAGAGATGGCTGAACTGAGGGACATGATCAGCAAAGTTTACTAACAATAAACGGGAACCACTTGACTTCTTGAGGACCGAAAAGCATAGCAGAGAAGAGGGGAGGGGAGAAACAGAGCAAAGGAAAAGACATTAACAAGTACCGTGGGAAAAAAGAAATGAATGCAGTAAGGGGCAAGAGAGCAAATTCTAACCCCAACTTGGCAACCTGCTAGGGACAGAATTTGATGAGGTTTCTTTTCTCCCTGAGTCTCAGTTTCTCAATCTGTAAATATATATATATATTAGGCTCAGAACTGAATTTCCCAGAAGAATATATTCCCTGGATCCACAGGATATCATTAAAGGTATGCAAAAAAAAATTAAACACATTTCTTAGTTAATTAATTCTGAAAAGTGCAGGATTAAGCAAAACAAAATGGGTTTCTTTGGTTCAGAATTTTTCGTGCCTTTGAAGTTCAAATGTCCTTTCTTTTTTCATATTTAAAGAAGGATAATAATGTCTACGCCATAAAGTTCTTGTGAGAATTAAATAAATCAGTTCTAAGAGCTAAATAGTTGTTAGCTTTCATTGTTATGGCTATCATCATCATCACCATCATCATCATCATCATCATCATCACCATCATTATTAATCTGGGAAGGGGGTGATATGTAGAATATTGTATCTTCCAAGCTTAGAAGATGCTAGACGTGCCTTATTTCTTCATTTATTTGTTGAGTGTCTCACTGGGGGCTAATATTGCCCATTATACCATCTGAGAAATTTTTATCTAGAATGATCCCAAGCCCCGTCCATCTCTGATACCTATGACCCCCATGTAAATTAAGCTTCTAAACAGGCTGCCATGTCCTTAGGAAAAGTGCTAAGCCCACAATCAGTGAAATTTGTTGAATGAGCAAACAAACTGGTGAATTTTAAGTTGAGAACCTACAAACTCCACCCAGACTGCCTCCCAGCCAGAAGAGTTTTGCAGAGCGGTGGTTCTGATGTTCCAGAAGAGAAACAGGAACGTCAGTATACCTGCAAATGCTCAGTGCCATCCCTTCCCATGCTAATTTGCCCATAATCATCCAAATCATTAGCTGTTTCATTCATTCGCTCATTTATTCATTCCTTCAGCAAACATCAACCACATTTCCCTTATGTTCCAAGCATTGTTCCAGCAATGAGGAGATTACCATGATGAATCATTCATAGAGCTGGCCTTCACAGTAATTACAGTCTCCTTGAGGAGAAAAAAATACGTACAGTAATGGTAATTGAAGATGAGTAGTGCTGAGAGCGGCCACAGCTTAATGCAGTCACGGATTACGGTCAGCTTTGAGAAGCAGGAGCGTCTTCAGGGGGAAAGCATGTGGCATGTAAAATGGACCTTGAAGGGCCTGGGCAGCTGGACATTTCAGGCAGAAGAAACTTGTGAACAAAGATTCAATACCACGGCATGCCATCAGATCTGTGGCCAACCACGTGCACAGGTATGGCACGTGCTGGTCACTTGGATTGAGCCGGCAGCCTCTCCTATTTTCATCAGTATTTTTAAAACGTGGATATTAATATGAGAAAAATAAACACTCATAATAATTAACATTTATTGAGCCCTTGCAAAGTGCCAGGCAGTATTTTAAGCTCTAAGTAACTTGACCAAATCAAAGAGGACTGAGGATGGAAGACCAGATTCATCCCCAATTCTTTCTGACTACAGACCCAGGCCAAATCCTGGTCATGGCACGATTATTCCCGTCTCACCCGTGAAGGAATGGAAGCCAAAACTTGATAGCTCGAGGTTACACAGCTAGTCAGTGGCGGAGCTGGGATCAGACTTACGCCTGTCTGATTTGTCAGCCTGTGGGCTGAAGGCCCAGGATGCTCTTATACCAACAGCCACAGCAGCCAATGTGCTTAGAAATGACTGTAAGCGAGGCACTACTTTTATAGTTTACAAAGATTAATTCATTTAGTCCTCACAAAGACCCTGTGAAGTACAGATGGCAAAAGTGAAAGGTACAGATGTTAGGTAACTAACCCAGAGTCACACAGCTAAGCTATTAGGTTTTCAAGTCTGAACTCTTAACCCTCTTTCACAAAAAAATAAAAATAAAAAAGTAAGAACAGGATGGGGGAGGATGAGGATATGGAATATTCAGAAACCCTCTTCACTCACTCAGAAGATACTTCTTTTCTTCTTCAATTACAGTTGATATTCAATATTATTTTATATTAGTTTCAGGTATAAATCATAGTGGTTAGACATTTATATAATCTACAGTGATTCCCCCCCCCCAATAAGTCTAATACCTACCTGGCACCCTACATGGTTATTACAACATTATTGACTATATTCCCTATGCTGCACCGAAGACATTTAAGTGATCTACATTTCAAGGCTAACATGTCTGCCATGCAAAGTGTTCCACTGGGACTTATTCCTTCCTTGATCTGGATCATTCATAATTTCATTACAGGAACTGAGTAGGAGTCGGGGAAAGATTTCATTAAATGAATGACGTGGAACTTTCCATGTGTTCAAATTGACTTTGTCTATATGCCCCCTCCTAGAAGACATTTCCATTCTTTAGAACAGGAGCAAATGTACGCAGCGTGTAACTGCATTTGTGAGCATGCACACAATATGGACAAAAGAGGGTGGAGCCCCGCTGGCATGGCTGTGGTTGAACATCAACCCCAGGAACCAGGAGGTCATGGTTCAATTCCCAGGCAGGGCACATGCCCGGGTTGTGGGCTCAATCCCCATTGTGGGGCATGTAGGAGGCAGATGATCAACGATTCCCTCTCATCATTGATGTTTCTCTTTCTTTATCCCTCTCCCTTCCTCTCTGAAATCAATAAACATAAATTTAAAAAGAGAGAGAAAGGAGGAGGAGGTAACGATTAAAAGTCTGATAGCCAAGTTACAAAATACACCTTAAAATAAGAAGAGATTAGGGTATCCAAAGCTTAACTGAAAGAAGCCCTGTGGAGCCTTTTTTACTTCTACCATTTGATGTTTTGTAACCTTCTTTTTAAAGGCACCTATCATTTCAAATGCGGTGGGCATTTGCTTAAGCTACAAATGATCCATTAGCTCTTAGAATTAAAAGATGCCAATAATTGTCAGATAATCTGTCTCATTTAAACTATTTCCTGCTGCTCTCTTTGGTTTGTTTTTTATTCAGAGTGCGAAAAATGCCTGGCGGGTGGACTTTTCAGTTGAAAATGAAAGGAAAGATGTATTTTGGCTAATTGCTTTGTGCAAGAGTTGGTTAGGAAATAAGACGTAGCGTCAAATGGCGAGATAAGTGTACAATTAATGACAACTGGGTAGGAATTAAAAGGCAGAAAAATATGACAGCGCGCCTAAGCTTATAGCATGAAAATAAACACTATACTCTGGAAGCAACGTCCTCTGCCTCCTTGTTTTATACCGTGAGTCTTTTTCAATTAGTTGCAGGTCATGGAAAAACGAAAAGCAAATCTATCATCCATCTTTTGCTTCCATTTGGAACTGCGAGATGAAATTGTTCTTGGTCGAAATAAACAAGGTCATCCTCAAAGCTTATTCTACATAGAGTACGTATAAAATGTCAATAATGATACTTATTCAATATATTAACATTAACTCACCGTCCCTGAGAACTACTCTGGGCCGCACACCGCGCTAGTTTGACAAGCATTAGCTCGTCCAGTCCTCACAGTTTATAAGGATGAGTGGTGTTCATCAATGTGGAAACCATGGCTGAAAGAGGTTAAGTAATTTATCAGAGGTCGTACAGATTATTAGTAGTGAAGCAGATTCCAGCCCACGGCCATCTGACCGAACACCTGTTCTCCTCAGAGCCACTCTGCAGGGCAGTTTCTCCCGTTGTTATTTCTCCCGGCTTGAGCAATTCTCTGGAAAGAGCAAAGAGACCCCATAGTTGCATGAAGTGAGGCTTCTCAAGCTGGAGCCTCTGGAACACAGGGATGCGCCCGGGGCTCCAAAGTCATAGGGTTTTACATGATGTCTATGCTGGAATAGTATGGCTAGTCAACTGGCATTGGAGAACATTATTGTTACATGAAAAAACATTTTATAAAGAAGTCACATGAGTCGTTAAGGCAGTGGTTGTCAACCTTCCTAAGGCCGCGACCCTTGCATACAGTTCCTCATGTGGTGGTGACCCCCAACCATGAAATTTTGCTACTGTGATGCATCGTGATGTAAATATCTGCATTTTCCCATGGTCTTAGGCGACCCCTGTGAAAGGGTCTTTCAACCCCCAAAGGGGTCGCAACCCACAGGTTGAGAACCGCTGCGTTAAGGTAAAACATGATGAGGATTCAAAGAAATGTTGGGTTCGGGTGTACCTCCCGGAAGAGCTAAACCCACACCCAGAAGCCAACCTCTCCCACCTTTTTCCTAGTGGTAGCACCATGACTGTCCTCTAGGACCCACCCTTCTTATACTCTCTTGCACAGTGACTCCGTGTGTGACTCCATTTCTGGCTCTAATGAAAGCCTATGCTCCAGGCCTGGCCACTGAGACCGGACAACAGATTGTCAGAAATGAGATCTTCTTCCGTCTGGATTTGAAGCTGGGAGGGTGAGTGCCTGGAGCTGCGCTGGGCCCTCTGACCACCACACGAACAGAACTTGCCTGAGAATGGCGACAACAAGGAGTAAATGAGGGCCAAGGGATGGAGCGCCACCGAGTCCTGCTGAAGCAGTTTGAGGAAGCATGCCTGAGGCAACTCCTGACTCATTCATTACGGGAGCCAGTGCATTCATTTTTTTTTTTTGAGTAAATATGCTTGTGCTCTGCCACTTATGGCCGAAAGTATCCTAATACTATCTCGATCAATGCCTCCCATCGTTATAGAAACTCACATGTTAATTTATTGGCCATGAGATGGAGAGACAAATCCATGGCTGGTGGGAGGTTTTCTCCAATCTAGTTCATCTGTACATCTTGGGAGAGAAAGGCCCAGAACCTCAGAAGAAGAAGAAGTTCATGAAAATGAATAGCTAGGCCCCTCTATTTACATAATGTATAAATCAAGCACCAAAATAAAATAAAATAAATGATATATTGAGAAAATGGGCAGGAATCCCAGAATAATTTTTCCTGTTTCTGTCATAATGTGATGGTGGATATGCCTGCATAGGAATGACCTATGAGACAAAGAGGATAAATGTGACTTATCCTACCCTCCAAGGAAATCATTGGCCATTGTAGCAAAAAAAAAAAAAGAAAAGAAAATTTAGGAATAATGCCCATATATAATTGTATTTGTACACCTTCTTCAAATGACCTGAGTCTAAAATGGGTCATAGTTTTCTTCACCGGGTCTCCTTAACTATGAAACTCTGCAGAAGTGGAGAGGTGTCAAAGACCAATGCCAAAGAAAGTCAAGAGCTCTGAAGTCTAGAGCTCCCCTCTGCTCATATTGCCATGTGGTCTTAGGAAAGTCATTGGCTCTTTTGACCTTGAGGTTATTCCAGAATTTGGCCACAATGTAATCATCTTAGCTCCCTTCCCAGTAGTCAACACACTCTCAGCACCTTTGCCAGACCAGTATCCCCTGTCCTCACATTTCCAGATTCCTCCACGCTGGCTATTCACCTACCTGTCCCAACCTTGCCTCCCTTTCAGCACCCATCTCAAGCCCTAACTACTCCTCAAAGTTCTCCTTCCTGTCATAATTTACACTTATCTCTCTCTTCTGAGTTTTCAGAGCACAGAATATCAAGGGGGGTGTTTAAAATGTCATCTAGTCTAATCCTACCCCCTTCAACCCAATCTGTGGTTTATGTACTTACAAATGCAAAGTCTAATGCCTATGCGGTGACCTGAAATTCATATAAATGCATGAGGAGTGTGGTGGGGCGTAAGACACTGGGATGGAGGTGTGTAATTGAAAGTGACATTTGCCTAGGTACCGTGATTTCTAAAATATTACACGTACATAATAGCACACCAAATGTAAATACAGCAATGACAACCACGCTAGACCCTGACTTTCCTTATCTGATCCATGACATGTTCATGAACCCTAAGTGAAAATTAATTACATGAAGTGTGCTATTTCCTGTTCTGCTTTATTTCAGCTCTACTAGAAATCCTTCCTTAGGAATCAGTTAATACTTGGAGTCTCTGCTACATCAGGAAGCACTCAACTCCCTCAAATCTCCTGTATTGTCCCAGGATTATTTCAAATGCATCATCAGTCTTATTCCTCAAATGAAGAGTGTGGGGTATAAGCTCCTTGAGAGCAGGACACAGGCACACAGGTTGGTTGTGAGCAGGGATGGGGAACCTTTTTGCTGCCAATGGCCATTTGGATATTTATAGCATCACTAGAGGCCTGGTGCATGAATTCATGCACCAGTGGGGTCCCTTGGCCTGGCCTGCACGATCTAGTTGAAACCAGCTCTCTGTCTTCCCCTGAGGGGTCCCAGATTGCAATAGAATGCAAGCTAGGCAAAGGGACCCCACAGGTGTACAATCAGGGCTAGGGAGGGACTGCAGGAAATTGGCCAGCTGGGGAGGAATTTCAGGAGGGTTCCAGAGCATATCTGGCCCATCTTGCTCAGTCCTGATTAGCCTGAGCCCAGCAGCAAGGTAGCCTACCAGTCAAAGCATCTGCCCCCTGGTGGTCAGTGCACATCATAGCGAGCGGTTGAGCAGCCCTAGCATATCATTAGCATATTATGCTTTGATTGGTTGAACAGCCCACCGGACAACCGGACACTTAGGATTATTAGGCTTTTATTATATAGGATTTATGGGCCATACAAAATTAACAACTTAAAAATTAGCCTGCTATTTTTGGTCAGACATTTAATTAACCATCCCTAATATCTTGGCAGGACCAGACCAAATGATTTTACGGGTCTTACATGGCCCACAGGTCCGATGTTCCCCATCCCTGCTTTAGAGGCTGGTTTTCTGTACTTGACTCATGCACTCTGTACTCTTGACCATGAGAACATCTTGTTTAAAGAGAATTTCTTTGGAGGCCTTTTTTTGGGGGAAATGACAAATGAAGCAGTGAGGCAATTAAATCCAAAATGCTCACCCGCAGGATGTGGGAGAGGATCTCTCATTTCACCCAGAAATGTATGATTTTTTGTTGTTTTGGTGTGTCTGCAAAGTAAAAATTCCTCAAGCATTCATCACCCAGCAATTATCCAGAAATGTTGCAATTAAGTTTTCTTTTTTCCCCTGGAGCTGTTAAAGTGTCAGGAGAAAAAAACAAAAAACAAAAAAAACAAACAAAACAAAAACCAACACATTAAATCTATTTAGACAAGGCAGGTTAAAGAAAAACCTTAAGTGTTAAGACCAAAGTTATGTCAGTGATTCTCAGCTTCCGTTTGATCATTTGACTGGTTCCCTCTGGTTGTGTGCAAGAAGTTTTTGCATCTATGCCATCAGCCAGGGTAGGTCAAGCTCACTGAAGTCAAAGCAACCAACCAGCCCCAAGAATGCAGACCTCAGAAATCCCCAGCATCTCCAGTGAGTGACCAAGGGACCGAGCATGCTCACTCACTTTCTGTTGCTAAAAATGAAATGAAGGAACTTTTAGATTTT
The DNA here is from genome assembly GCA_004026805.1 of Lasiurus borealis. Taxonomy (NCBI): domain Eukaryota; kingdom Metazoa; phylum Chordata; class Mammalia; order Chiroptera; family Vespertilionidae; genus Lasiurus; species Lasiurus borealis. The sequence goes on along the minus strand of PVJN01029074.1, from coordinate 16,352 downwards.
CATAAACTCTCTTAAAGAGAAATAGCTATATCTACGCCTAAAACAAAGTTGACACCAAAAATGAGTGTGGAGTGCCCATATAATTTCCTAGCAGGTTTTATGTTTGGTAGTTCTGTAAAAGGAAAGAAAAAAGAGGTAGGGGGTGTAGAAATTAATAATCAAATGACATTTATTGTACTGTGGAATATAAATAAGAGTTGCCATTATTTTGCTAAAGTCGCATCCACATGGGTTTGTGTTAATGAATTTAATCACTAAAAAGGAAAAATCAGAAATTTTCCCCAGAACATCTTATCTCCTGTGCATAAGCTCATTAACATCAAGAAATAAAGTTTGACACTTTGGGGGGAAAACTGACACACTTAGGCTATTAATAATTATGAAAATAGCAATACTTATCAAGTACTTATCATGTTCAGAAAATTTGATATGTATTAGGTGTACCAGTTAATAATGCAGATTGTTTTCAATAGATGGAGTTACACATATGTTGATATATATGTGATTTGATATGTATGCTATTTTGTTGTATTGATAGCAAGCTTCAAAACTTCATATGTCAAATTTTCTGAAGGTGTTAACATCATAGATATTTTTATGGTTAAAAATGTCGGATATCATGCCAAAAAAAAAGAGCATTTGTGGGAAGTTTTAATTAATTACTTTATTTTGAAGAAAAAAATATCGTATACTTCAGGAAGCTTTTGATGTACATGTTCCATCTCAAGATACTTGTGAATGCTGATTTAAATGTGCTGATTTCGATGTGAAAGACAAAGAACATCCAGGTCAACAAAAAAGTTTGAAGACCAACAATTAAAGCATTATTGGATGAAAGTGTGTCAAACTCAAAAACAGCTTGCAGGAAGATTAAACATTGCTCAGTAAACAATTTTTGACTGTTTAAAGCAATGGGAAAGATTTTAAAGGAAGGAAAATGGATGCCACATCAACTGAACGAAAGACAAATGGAAAAGTCATCAGTAAATGCTGCTTCAATGACACAAAAGAAAGTCATTTTTGCATCAAATTGTGACTGGCTATGAAAATTGGATTTGAGAATCCCAAATTCACAAAATTATGGGTTGATCCAGGTCAAGGATTGGCAAACAGGTGGCTCAAGAGCCCCATGCAACTCTTTGACCCCTTCAGTGTTCTAACACCATTTATTCAAAATAGACTCTCCCAGGCTGAAAATCAACTTCTGCGCATGGGCCACGAAGTTTCAATTGCACTGTATGTGTGTGCCGGCACATGGTATTTTGGGAAGAGCCACACTCAAGGGGTCAAAGAGCCGCATGTGGCTTGTGAGCCACGTTTTGCAGACCACTAATCCAGATCAACCATCAACATCGACTGCAAGGCCAAATCGCTTCGGAAAGAAGACAATGCTCTGCGTTTGGTGGGATCAGAAAGGTGTGGTGTAGTGAGCTTCTAAAACCAGGTGAAACCATTAATACTGATAGCTACCGACAACAAATAATCCATTTAATGGTGAAATGATCAGAATGTGCCAGAAGACACGGCAAAGTAATTTTGCTTCATGATGACGCACCATCACACACTTCAAAACCAGTTAAAGACACATTAAAAGATCTTGCCTGGGAAGTACTAACATGCCCGCTGTATTCACCAGACCTTGCGCCTTCAGATTACCACTTGTTCTGATCGATGGCACATGCACTTTCTGAGCTGCATTTCAAAATGTACAAAGAAGTGGAAAATTTGGTCTCTGAATGGTTTGCTTCAAAACAAGAAAAGTTAAAAAAAAAAAACACACGAAAAGTTCTATTGGGACAGTATTCACAAATTACCTGAAAGATGGGGGACATGTGTAGCTAGTGATGGACATTACTTTGAATAAAGCATTTTTGATGTTTCTCTTGAAATTTCCGTGTTTTCTTTGATTACAAAATCCTCATTATTAACTGATATACCTGTATTTCTGCAATTAATCCTCCTAGCATTCATTTAAAATAACATTCTATCCACCATTTTACAGGTGAGAAAACTGATACAGAGACAGGTGAAGTATCTTACCCATAAGGACATGATTATTAAATAGTATAAACTCAGACAACCTAAGTACAGCGCTGGCAAGCATGAACATTCCATTTTTTAAAAATCCCACCTTCACTGCATCAACTGGTGCCCCAGGGACCAGCCTTCATGGGACATTTGTGTTCTTAAAGTAGCAACTATCATTAATTCCCAAATCAGCATCTCCAAGACTATCTTCCATTGGATACAATTGTTCTCTCAGATATAATTTATTAGCAGAGCATTTTGGTCAATTACATTTTGGAAATTTGGACACAAGCCCAGTCAAACAGGTTGCTCTATTGCAGGACTCCTCAGTCTTTAACATGCCAAAACGCATTGCATTTAAGATAAAATATCAACTCTGTGGCGCTGCCTACCAGACCCATCATGATCTGGCTTCTGCAAATCTTCCAGAATCCCAGCTTCTGCACTTACTCCTATATCCACGCCCCAATTATGCTCTCCCACCTTCAGGTGCTCCCACCAGCCATCTCTGTGTTGCTCCCTATACTCTCCCTGCTCTTTGCATGGCTGACTCCTTCTCCCTCTCGCTCTCCAGGTCTCAGCTGAAACGTCAATACCTTCAGAAAGCTTCCCCCACCAACCGATCTGAAACCGATATGGCCCATCCCAGTTGTCCTTGTCCTATTAACTTTTTTATTTCCTTCACACACCTTGTTCATTTATTTACTTCTTGACTATTGACCTTTTTCTAAATAAAAGGCCCATGCAGACATGAGGACACAAGGCCCAGAGAGACAAGGTCACTATCTTATTCGGTGCTGGATCCTCACTACTTAGTACAATCCCTGACACTTGCAGATGCCCAGAAAATGTTTGTCAAAGGATTGAGTAGATTTCTAAGAGGTAGACCCAATTTATCCTACTTCTTAAACCATACAACTACTCTCTTCCCCTGTTTAATATCTATTATATATCACAGAAACATTATATTCCAGAGAATAGTTTATTAAGGGCAAAACTAAGCCAAATAAAGTCTCACTATTATTCAAAACAAGGGAAAAATTAAGTTATCCTATTTCTGGCCTACCTTAAAATAGCTATTCATTAAAATTAATATTGTGGGATATTTCTGATGAAATTTTTATATGCATCTAATTAGTATAATTATACCCCATTTGATTAATTAAATATGTCCAGCACTTTTTATGATTTAAAGAATACAGGATTTTTCCATCCTCAAAAATGCACCTAAGTCAAGTGGTAAGTCTAAAAGTGATGTTTTAAATATAAACAGAATTATTAAAACTCCTGAATTCCCTTGTGTGTTACTCCAGGTCCTCCAACAAAGACACACTAAAACAGATGTTGTGGGTTGAACTGTGGCACCCAAAAAGATTTTAAAGTCCTAATCCCCGGTATCTATGAAAATGATCTTCTTGGGAAATAATATCTTTGCAGATAACCACGTTAAATTGAGGTTATTGGGTTGGTCCCTAATCTGACTGTGTCCTTATTTTTTTAAAAGGGACATTTAGACACAAAGTCAGAATTGTACAGAGGAAAGATGATGTACAGACACACAGAAAAGACCATCTACAATTTGAGGAACACCTGAAGCTACTAGAATCTAGGACAGAATCTGGAACATGCCCTCAGAAGCAACCAAAATCTTGATCTTGTCTTATAGCTTCCAGAAATGTGAGACAATAAATGTATGCTTAAGTCACCCTGTCTGTGGCCTAATGGTATTCAAATGCTTTCATTCAAAGTCATTTTATTATAACACTGATGAGATGCAGTAAGAACTTTACTCTTATTTACTAGTATATCAATTAGCCTATAGTAAAATTGCCTTTGTTATATGTCATTTTGCTTAAAATTGCAGAAACTACCCATTACATTAACTAAGGACGTACTGTACAGTACTTTTAAGGCAACCTTAGGAAACTAATACAATAGATTAGACCTGTAAGATATTAATTTTCCAAATCAATGCAGGTCTATTCTTTATGCATCACAGGAGAGTATTGGGGGGCGGGGGGAGAGGAGGAGGAAAGGGTGGTTGGTTAAGTTGAAGAGCCTTACACTGCATTTCAATTCTAACGAAGTTTGGCAAAGGAGATGGTGAGTCCTTGAACCGAATTTGTCCATCAGAGAAGTCACATGCCTCCCAGGAATGGCCCGCATTGGTGTCTTGGGCATGCTCAGTTACAGCCCATGGGAAGTGTGACTTCAGTACCAATGCAGTGATAAATTTCAGCGCATGGTAGTTGGGCCAGTCAGAGACCTGCGTGATGCATTTTCACTCCCTCCACACTCTTGCCTTGCTTATACCGTTGAGATCTTGCTGAAAGTTAATCTAAAATAGATTTTTGAAATCCTTTTAAGGAAGTTACAGTATGTACATAATAGTTAAGAACTATCAGTCAGACTGATTAGACCTAGGCATTAGTTCTGGTGCTGCTACTCACCAGCTATACAATTTCAGTCAGTTAATTAACCTCTTTGGACCTCAATTTCCTCTTCTATAAAATGGAATTAATACTAGAAATAATTATAATAGCAACTAACTCAGGTCATTATGAATTCTAAATTAAATAACATAGGAAAAATGTTCATCATAGTTTCTGGCACATTATTAGTAACCAATACAAAGCAAACCATGGTCATTAACCATCATTATCATCATAAATCTTATTGATGCAGGAAACATCTTGGAGGTTTACTTTGTGTGTTTGTTTTGCCTGCCTCACATTGCTTAACATTTAAAAAAAAATAATAGAACTAGTCTTTCCTCACCACCTTCCCCCTCTGAGACAGTTGTAGCTCCTAGAGCTAGGCAATTAAAGGGCCCCATGCCCCAGCCTCCATCAATTAGACCATCAGGAAATGGTGATATATCCTAAGTGGGTCTAATTGGGGTCACCCTCTGTACCCAAGTTCCCAGGGAAGAGGCTCTTTTTTATAAGAGTTGTAAACTGTGAGAGGTGACATCCTAATTCTACATCAGCTTGTGCTACTCTCTCCCTTGTTCACTACCTTCCAGACACACGGGCCTTCTTTCAGCTCCTCAGATCTCATAAATTCTACCCTGTTAGAGGCCGTTGTCCAGAATGCCCTTTTCACTTCCCCTGTTCACCCTGCACTTGGTCAGCTCTTCCTTCAAATCTTGGCTTGGTCTTCTGTTGAGAGGTCTTGTACCTTCCCTGAGGTCTCTAAAGCATCACCGAGTCAGTGAATCCAAACCCATGATCATCTCCTCAAACCTGATCCTCTAGCTCTGTGAATATTTCCACTATCTGTAGAATTATGGAAGCTAGGATCACCAGTCTTGATCTGCCAGTGATCATCATGCCTAAACCGTGGATAGAGCCATCTGAGAGCTGAAGAAGCAGAACCCTGGCCCCAGCTGTGATTGGACTTGCTGAGTCAATAGATCTGTTTCTCTTCTTAGACTAGTTTGAGCAAGGTTTCTATCACTACAGCCAAACAGTTTAAGCTATAAATACATTATCATTATCATCATATGCTTGTTGCTAATATTGCTATCTACTAATATTTGAAAAAGGAGCAAGCCCACCTCTCCAGAAGGTGTGAACTCATTTGCAGACCATGGAGTAGACTTGATGACAAGTCAGAGCTTCAGTCAGATAAATGGGTTTAGGAGCTGGAACATCAGAGGTGAGCTTTCTCACTCAGGTTTCATTGCCCTTAACCTTCAGCGGGGCTCATTTTTCACATTCACCAAAACCATTTCACTAAACTTTGAGTACTCTATTCATCCATCCACCTGGGTGTCACTGGGAGTGATTTAGAAGGATTACAAATCTCTGTGCCTTTCCATCGCCCTTAGAATTAGAGAAACTCTAGCCTGAGATCTCAGGGAAGCCAGAACTAGGAATGTCATGAGTCCAATTTCTATTGAGGGATAAATATGACATGAGGAAGCCAGATGGCACTTAGGCTAAGCACATTCAAATGTCTGGCCACAGTGATCAGCTCAGCAATGAGCTTGCAACCTCAGTGTGACCAGTCAATTTTGGAATCACAGGATATTTGCTGGCTATGCTGAGGATAAATGAATAAGTATGAAACCACAAGAGCCTGTCAAAACCATCATGGGACCCCAAGGTCAATCAGCCTCCAGATGCAGTTGAACCTGGGGAATAAAGAGTATAAATGGTCAAAACTGGTTTGGCTCAGTGGCTAGAGTGTCAGCCTGCAGACTGAAAGGCCCCAGGTTCGATTCCAGTCAAGAGCATGTACCTTGGTTGGGGGCACATCCTCAGTAGGGGACATGCAAGAGGCAGTTGATCGATGTCTCTCTCATCGTTTCTAACTCTCTATCCCTCGCCCTTCCTCTCTGTAAAATATCAATAAAATAAAAAGAAAGAAAGAAGGAAGGAAGGAAGGAAGGAAGGAAGGGCAGAAATGGAGTTCTGGGCCTCTGCTACATTGTTGAGATAACAGATCAGACCTCCCCTGGAACCAGATACTCCTGGATGTTTTGGCTACTTGCATCAATAAATTTCCTTACAGTTTAAGCCTGTGTCACAGGCTTAATTTGCAACCAAAGCATCTTAAAAAACTTATTTTTATATGCATAGTCTTTTTCCTGAAAGAAAAGTCAAAATTTCCATTATATTCTCAAGATATCTGTGATACCAAAGAACTCTTCACATCCTGGGCTCAAGAATTTACAGGGTTTGTTATGATGTTAGCTTTCTGCGATCTTCCAGTTGGTTTTGTTTTAAATTCCAAGCTTTGCTGATAATGCATAAAGCTAGGTAATATAAAGATATGTTTTCAAATAAAATTGGACTTTCCTATTGTAACAAGAAGCATACTTAGAAAAAATGTTTGAAAATAAAAAAGTATAAAATAACATAGAGGTAGCTGTTATTAATATTTGGGATTATTTTTCTATGTATTTTTATTGATCATTTTAGGGAAGTTTTAATATGATTAAGCTCATACTATTTACATCCAATTTTCTATCTGGCATTTTTGTCACTTAACATTATAGCAAAGCATTTTCCCATGTTATTAGAAACCTTTTGTAAATGTCCTTATAAATGGCTGCATAACTTTCTACTGAGCACTATAATTTCTTTAATGTCAGGGGAAAATGAGCTTGTTGTTTTGCAGTTACATTTCCCTGTTTTTGAAAAAGAATTCTGTTTTTAAATATATATATATATATATGTGTGTGTGTGTGTGTGTGTGTGTGTGTGTGTGTGTATTAATTGATTTCAGAGAGGAAAGGAAAGGGAGAGAAACATTGATGATGAGAGAGACTCATTGATCAGTTGCCTCGTGCATGCCCCACAGTGGGGATCAAGCCTGCAACCCAGCATGGGCCTTGATCAAAAATTAAACTGTGACCTCCTGGTTCATAGGCTGATGCTCAACTACTGACCCACACCAACTGGGCTGAAAAAGAATTCTTGTCTGAATGTAAAAAAAGGAGATACCAGTGGTGGAAGGGTTCATAACTATGGTGGGTCAGCCATGGGAAACCTGGGGAAGGATGTGGGAGCAAACCAGGACACTCCAGGTGGCCCTTCTCTCCTCAGTGTGTATCACCCCAATCTTTCTCTTTCTGTGAACATCAGCTGCTGCTCCTGATGCCACATAGAAGCTGACGAACATTGGTGGCCTTTACATTTCATGGTCAACCTCCTGGAGAGATTGACTCCAGATAAAGCCAACTTAAACTAGTTTGAGTCAGGTGCCCATGTAGCTCTGCCTGGGTTGAGGGTCACACAGTATGTGACAGCTGCTGGAAACCCACCAATGTGAACCTGGGTCATATAGCCATATATATATATATATATATATATATATATATATATATATGGTAGGAGCAGTATCCAAGAAAACACACACACACACAAAACAAACAAACAAAAAAAACAACAACCAGGACTCATTTTCTCATGCTCTTAGAAACACCTCCAAATTACCTTCCATAACAGGTTATAAATATACTAGGAACACCACACTCCCGAAGCTCAATTTCTCAACTATTCTTTGCACTAAATGCCAACCTCTATCAAAGATTTCCCCAATAACTATGCGTTTTCCTGCTGGGCCCCATGCAGTGCTTGGATTAGAAGTTATATTTTTCTTTCCCATGACTTTTCTTACTCATTTCATGCCCAATTTCTTCAAGACCACACTTAGCCAAGGCCAGCCTGTGCTAACGCACGAGGCTACAATGGGCTTTCTTCCTGTGTACAGTAAAAAGCATTTCCCTCCAGGATCTGCCCTGACAAAGAGCTAAAAAGTTGGCTTATTTGGCATCCTGGATTCACTGGGCTTTTGATGTCTCCTGCCTGCCCCTGGCTACCCCATGGGTGGGAGAGGTGGGGATGCAGCATGCGGCTGAGGGATGCTGGGAGAGAGAAAAGAAACAGAGGATTTAAGGAACTCCTCTGGGCTCCACTGTGTGCCTTGTAAACACTCACCGAGAACCCTCTGAAGTTTACACTCTTTTGAAGGGCATAGTTAATAAATGTGTGTCTCTAAGGAGACATAAAAGGCTCATGCAGCCTGTTGCTGGCTGATCTAATCGGTAGCTACCCACATCTCAGATGTGTTAACTGTTCACAGGCTGAATGGCATTGATTGAAGAACTTCCCTTCTTTCAATAGTCCTCTCTCCTCCAGAAATTAATCAGGAACTATCCTAAGTAAATTGACACATATTTTACAGAAATACCACATAGTCCGGATCCTAAAGAAGTTTCCAAGGTAATAGGTGAGCAAAAGGCTACAACGAGGTACAAAGTGTTATCAGAGCTTGCACAAAAGAGGTGCTAGCTCTGAGAGATTAGGAAGATGTGCAGGGAAAGTAGAATTCACTGTAAATCTTTAGGAGTGAATGTGCTCTGGAAGAGGAAAAAATGGGGGGGGGTGATATTCAAATAAGACAATAGCACACATAAAAGTAGAAGAGATGGTAAAAAAAATAATAAATAAGGCTATTTAGACCCCTTTCATATTCCAGTAAGATTCCAGCACAAGGTACAAGTGGAACGTTTAGAAAAAGGAAAGCTGGAAAGACAGATCAGAGCCAGGCCTTGGCAGACTCCCAAGGCTGGACTGAGGCATCTGGCTTTATCTTGCAGGCCATGGGAGGCCATGGAAGGTTTGCTGGTTAGGGAAGAAACGGTCTTATTTTCACTGAAAGGAAATAGCTCTGTAGGGAGTTGAGATTGGAAATGAAGAGAGCGGTTGAGAGGTTGGGCTGTTGAATAAGAATGCCTAGGACCAGAATTCTGACAATTACAAAAGAATGAGAAGGAAACTACCACAGCTTTGTCTCTACAGCATGCATTTGAGATCGTTTCATTGTCTGAGTCCAAAGGCAGGAGGGATTCATGTGGGCTGGGTTTGTCAAAGAAAGAGGAGATGGATTTTAGGGGAAAATAAAGGTGTAGTTTATTAAAAGTCTCTGATGAGGCAGCACTCTGCTGAGTGTTTCTATACATGTCTAATTCAGTTCAATGTAAAGGCTGCATAAAATCTGAATACGTAAAGGGAAGGGAAGAGAGGAAGGAAGGGCATCCCAGATATTAGCAAGACCATAAATAGTAGCTCTGAGGCCTGATTAACAGTACCTGCTGGAATAGCTTAGGTTGATGATCTTTAGTCAGATGGATATGGTGAAATTAAGGATAAGATTCTTGAAAATCATCTAGGCAAATTTGGATGCGGATCAGATGCTATGATAATCTATCGTGCTTTGTTGAGCAAAGAAGTGTGTAGTTGAAAAGGTGCCAAGTAGTCTTGGAGTGGTCTGTAATTTATGGTATAAAAGAAAATGTAATTTTATTAAACAATGTCACCCCAATACATTTAATGAAAAATAAAAAATAAATTTTAAGAAAGATAATATAATCTCCTTTATAATTATTCCCTTTATCCACCCACCAAGGTCTTCCTTACTGTGTTTCAAGTTGGAAGAAAGAACATTTGCCGCCAAAATGACTGACCAATACTTGGAGCTTCAGGCCACACCAAGCAAACTTTAGATGAAGTCCCCAGTGATCTTCACGGCCTCTTCATCTGCAACTGTACACGTGGGAAGACAGCGGTGGCAGAGGGGAAAATACCAGGCTGTTGCTGGGGAGAGGCTGGTCATCTTTGCTTGGGTGACTCTCCATGCATGAAATGAGGATTAATTATCTGCTCTGTCTTTGTAAAAAGGTTCTTGAGAAGATCTAATGATGGGAAATGTGTGCAAATACACACCTGAAGGAAGAATGGGCATAGCAAACTGCACGCCATCAAGATGATGTTAGATTCAAAATTTCAACCTCAGCATGTTCACAATAACCAGGAAAAAGAGAGGAGAACAAAGAAAAACCACACCCTTTTTGTTGCACACATAACATGTACCAGGTACCATGGTGGTACGTTGATATGCATAATCTCATGTCATCCTTTCAAGAATTCTATGAGTGTTTATTCTTCTTTTTGAGATGAGAATTTTGAGATTCAGAGAAGTTAAAGGTGAAGTCCAAGATCACATAGCTAGTAACAGAGTGGAATTTGAACCCAATATGGCTGGTACTTAGAGCTCAAATATGTGACCTCTATTATACACTGCCTCTGAGGGACCCCAAACCCAGTAGGATACTTCAGAGCTGAGCCCAGGCTTGCGTTGAGAAGGACAGTCTCCCCAGATAAGTTGACAGATTTGTCTTATATGGCCATTTTTAGAGTCCAACTCCCACTGGAGGCACATGACCAGCCTGGCTCCCGTCTGCAGGGACCAAGAAAGAAGGAAGGATGGAATATGACAGTGAAAAGCAAGAAAAATGGGGCACTGGGTAAGTATATTGCAAGGACAGTGATAATAAACACATAGCAAAGAGTAGAACACAACTACTTGTGGCATGAATAAAATGGATGAGTGATGAGATGGAAACATTTGTATATTTACAGTATTGCTGCCAACTTGTCTTCTACTAACTTGGATTATATTTAGATTCTTCTTTTTACAGGATTATGTTTAAAAAACTGGAAAATAATTTTTAAAGAAACAGATTCTTATAATTACTAGAACAAAACATTGTAGAGATTCAGCATGAGATAGTGCCTTGAAGTCAGCCCTGGATGTCTCGTTTCTAGGCACAGCTGATCCGAAGCGTCCCAGTCAGCTAGTACAGTGCCTATCCTGCCCTGAATGGCTGCCATGGAAAAGACCAACTCCCAGCCTCCCAGACAGAAGTGTTCAGGGAAAATGTTAGCAGCCAGGTATTTACACGGCTCTGTCACAAAGCAATAAGTGCCATTAATAAGTGCATTTGTGGTGCCACTATCTATTCAGTATGTTCTGTACCCTGAGTAGAACTTCTGCCTAATACTCCTTGTATTTGTGGAAGGGGAGAGGCAGATATTATAGTTAGAGTTCTACCACAGAGTGACTGCATGTTCTTAGGAAGGTCACCTCTCCAAGCTCCAGTTTTCTGACCTATACAATAGGAACAGTAATGTTTATCTCTAGGGTTATTCTGAAGATAAAGGGAACTGATACTAGTTAAGTACTTAACTTGGCGCCAGGAACAGGGTTGTATGTCATAGATGTCAACTGCTGTGCAATCGGTACTGTCACCATGAAGAACCCATTGGCAATGGAGAGCTCCATGACCTTCTCTCCAGCAGCAGTGGCGAAGAGGCAACTTGCCCTGTTTCACAATCATCAAGTTTTTCTCTTTAAAAGTAAAACAGGAAATGGCATTTTTTTTCCTTTATCGCTACTTTATATGAAATGCCATTTGTATCAGGTGTCTGATACCTGATACATAAAATAACTTTTAAAAAAAAAGAGCAGGGGAAACCGATTTGGCTCAGTGGATAGAGCATTGGCCTGCCCTACAGACTGGAAGGTCCCAGGTCCGATTCCCGTCAAGGGCATGTATCCTGGTTGCAGGCACATCCCCAGTAGGGGGCATGCAGGAGGCAGCTGATCGATGTCTCTCTCTCATCAATGTTTCTAATTCTCTATCCCTCTCCCTTCCTCTCTGTAAAAAATCAATAAAATATTTTTTTTAAAAAAAAAGATCAAAGTGACTTGCAACCCCTTCACACACCTACAATTACAGGGGGGCTGCTCCCAGCCTCAGCATGTTATAATCTTCCCCAGGAACAAAGTAGAATGACCATCAGATAAATTGCCAGAGACACAGGTGGCCCAGATGGTAACAGTAAAAGGACTGTTCGGAGCAGATCAGATCTCTGTCCCTCTGGCGTCCCATAGTTCCCACCACACCATGCAACTGATCCTGTCGTTGCAGTAACACGTGACAGCTGGCATAGCATCCCTGACTTAGACTTTCTGTAGTTCCCGCTGCCTTTTCCTTTTGGCTCGAAGTTATGATCCTTAGCTAGAAGAAGGATGTGTCTCATTTCACAGCCAGTTCTTTTTGGATCTCAGAGTTTCTTGGAACTAAAGGCCAAGTAACTCACCTGACAGTTCCAGGCTGGGGAGGAGTTCCGGCATGACAGAACCAAGACGATAATGGAGTTGGGGTTGTTCCTCACGAGGATTTACGGGGTCATCTCAATGCAGATCAGGAAGAGAGGGCAGAGACAGATTCTCAGCAGTCTTGAGTGTGTACTGGAACGTATTGACTCTGGAAAGGCTCCGGGGAATTCTGTTACAACAAGTTGGCAAAACGGTGGCCTGCAAATCAGAAGAAGCACAAAGAAAGTTTGCTAGACAAACATAGTCTTTAAGATTAATTTGAAGGAGGTTCTAACATTTAAAATATGGGAAATTACAGATAAAGATCTACATTTCCTGGCTGCTCGTAAAGAATCTAAAGATATTGACAACCCTGGGTCCAGGGCTCAGAATTAGATGACCTTTTGAGGGTTCACCAGGGTTCCTGTCTCTGAAATCTCCTCAGTATCAGCGCTAAAGGGATGCTCATCACTTACCATAGAGACTGTGCTGTAATATTTACTGTGAACACATTCCTAACAAAGTGGCATACAAGACAGACCTGGAGAGCTTGTTTTTGTTTTTCAAGAAAAAGAACGAATTTATATTTATATGTGAGTGGAATTTCTATCCAAAGCTTATCTTTGTGGGAGGAATAGAATTTCAGGCAGAGATCATTTTGAAACCAGCATGGCCTGTTTTAGCCATGAGTCACCTCTTTGGTCTCTCTTGATATCTGAGTTTGTAGTCCTGGATTATTCCAACCCCATCATTGTACAGGAGGAGAAACTGAGGCATAGAGAAGGTCTGGAATCTCAGACACATAGACCTCAGAGTATCCTTGTCCATTCTGGAGCCAGAATATAAAGCTCTGAAAAGATAACTCACATAGTACAGTGGCAAGTACCCAAGTGAATGGTTTGTGCTAAAAAGGCAAACAGTGACATGATTCAGGGAGCTCGATGGGCTTAGGAGTAGGGATTGATATAAAGGCAGTTACATTGGACATGTCAGGTGCAACAGTGCAAATACCCTTGGTGCACCCAGCTCCATGCAGGCTTCAGCCAGCTTCGTGTGGGTCCTGCTCTGGGCTTGGGTGCACCCAAGTGCAAGCCAGGAGTGCAGGGGAATTAGTACTCCTCAGGACAACTCCTGACTAAGGGGGACAAGAGCTGATGGGCAAATGTGTCCCCTCTTTATTCCCTCCCAGGGTACACTTCTAAGGCAACTTCATATGGCTTCTCAAAATGCTCCACAACATTACAATGGTCTCCTGTAAGGGTGGCCTATTCAATGATGTAATCTTACATTTCTCTTCCCCCTTCCCCAGTGTCTTAGTTTGTTCAGGCTGCTGTAATAGAAATACCATGGAATGGATGTCTTAAACAAGTAACATTTATCTCTCTAAGTTCCAGAGACTGAGAAGTCCAAGATCAGGACACCAGCAGATCTGGTGGGGACCCACTTCCTGACTTATAGACAATTGCTTTCTCACTGTGTCCTCCCATATGGAAGAGGAAAAGGGAAGGACTGAAAGAGGTAGGGAAGGAAGGAGGGGGGAAGAGAGAGAACAAAAGCTTTCTAGCGTCTCTTCCTACAAGGGCACTAATCCCACTTATGAAGATGCGACCTTAATGACCTAATCAACTCCCAAAGCCCTCGCCTCTAAATACCAACATAATGGGAATTAGGCTTCAAAATATGGATGTTGGGGGCACCCAAACATTCAGTCCATGGCACCCAGTCATCCTAATCATCACTCGTGATAACTGGGAACACAAACACAGACTCCCACAGAAGCCTTCATATCAGGCTTTGCTTTTTAGGGGAACTTGGGCCAAAGCCAAGTTCAGTGGTAGAAGGTAGATGTCCTTTCAGCTACGAAGGCAGGTAATATTCAGGGGACAGGACCAATGTACGGCTTTTGGCAAAGGAATACCTGGGAATAATTGGTTTTCTTGATAGTGCATAATATAAACTCTTGTGAGTTTTAATTAAAGAATATTAGAAATGCCCTAAGCACACCCTGTTCTGTGACTCATTGCAAAAGTAGTTGAAACAGAGCTGTAATTTTAAAACAGGGCAGGGGGTATAATTCAATATTTTTATATTTTTATTTTGTTTTGCTTTAATATTCAAAGCAAAGAATTTTTGAATTGAATAAAACAACCAAAACTTTTAGGACTCTTTCAAGATGTGTCCAAACAATCAAATTATGTCGTTAAGACAGGGGTTTTTTTTAATTTTATTTTAAGTGTGTTCTGATTCTGTTGCTTAGTTTCACCTTTCTCAATAATTTTAATGAGTGAAATGTAGTTTCCTTTCAAGGTAAGATTTAGGATGATTTCTTTTTTTTAATTTTTTTAATTGATTTTTTACAGAGAGGAAAAGAGAGAGATCGAAAGTCAGAAACATCGATGAGAGAGAGACATCAATCAGCCGCCTCCTGCACCCCCCACAGTGGAGATGTGCCTGCAAACAAGGTACATGCCCCCAACCGGAATCGAACCTGGGACCTTTCAGTCCGCAAGCCAACGCTCTATCCACTGAGCCAAACTGGTCTTGGCTAGGATGATTTCTGAAGGTGCTTATTCAGGAAAACATGTGTGTGCTACTTGACACTGGATGAAAATAGTTCTGTTCTATCACTCATCTCCAGAATGAGCTTAGCCAAGTTCCATCCCCTCATCTAAGAATGAGAGACTCTACCCAAGTGTTAGGGGGAAATGTGTACACTTTGTAGTTCAACCCTAGAGCATGAATCCCTAACTTTACATCCCAGAAAACTAGCAATCCCACTTCAGCATGAATATCCCCAGTGACCTCCATTTCCATCACATGCTTTCCAAAGTAGGCTATCCCATGTTTTAGAGAAAGCTGACCACTTTCTGCTGGCCAAAGTGCCAGTGTGAAATTTTCATAATTGAAGAAGAGACAGCTGTTTGTTTGTATGCTTGCTTGCTAACTTGTTCATGTGTCTGGTTCATTGCAGGCTTGCTCCAAATATAATACAGTATGACAAGGAGGTTTCACAAGCTCCAGAGTCCTGAAAACACCACCAGTCTCAATGATTTTCTTGCTGTCCTTTGTTTTACTTTCATTTGGGTTAGCTCTGAAATTTTCTCCCCAGAAGCTCTTGGATTTTGTAGCTTTAATTAATGACCTGGTCCAGAAGACCAAGAAATATGTTTTTCTCCAAACACAATATTCCTCAGAATATTGGAAGTGATGCAACTTGACCAGTGGCAGACTTACATCCTAAGAAGCCCTTTCTGAGCCCACATGAGCCTGGCCTAACCTATTTCTCTGGACCTCAATCAACCATTTCATGCCCAGCATCAATACAGTTGGGGCTAAATATCAGTCCCAAAGCCTTGGCCTCAGAATAATGCTTCAGAAACTCTTCTCAGAGGCAAGTGCATGGTGGAGAGCTCTGAACTGGCCTTCTCTTTGATTCTAACCTGGGAAGGTCTAGAGTCAGGCACTGATTAACATTGGCCTTGCTGGGTTCTCTCAGTGTAGGTGCCATCTGACTAAGCATCTGTAGGGGTCAACCCCTGGCTGACATCCAGATCTTTGCTTCTGCCTGGACTTCATCAGTCAAGTGTGGCCTTTCAGCTCACATCTGTCTTTCAGGCTGGCCACACACTGTGTACTAGCATTTTGGCAGACTGTAAAAGCACCCCCATTACAGCTGTCTCTGTGTGGTCCTGCACATCCAACCGTCTTAATTAGCTGAACTGTCTTTAGCTCATTATTCAGACCTTTGTCCCAATCCCAACAGTGCAGTTTTTCTCATCGAGGTTTTGCACATTTCATTATTGTTGGGTACTTGATATTATACTTGTCCCCACAATGGTATCTTCTCCTTCACTTCATTTGCTGTTTGT
>PVJN01029073.1:0-26701 GCA_004026805.1 Lasiurus borealis | reverse complement strand
TAAATGGATGCAAAATTTAACACAATGGCCCCGCTTCCTCTCAAACTAAATAGCTATAATTTATGAAGAGGCAAGTTTTCAAATCATACATTAGAAGCACCATCTGCACCTCTCTTAAAGACAAACTTCCTAAAAGGTTACAGTACCGGGTGCTGCTCAGAATTAAGGATTCGAGGACCATAGATGTGTGATTGACAATGATCCCTGGGAAAACCCAAATACCATGGTTTACACAGATGCTCTCTATGCAGAATCTAAATATAAATTAAAATACCAGCTATGCATTTGGGAACCAGCCTTTAGTTAAATTCTCTAGTGCTTTTAGAATTTTTATTTCATTTTATTAGAAAAAGAGAATCATTGTCTACAAACTATTTTCTTTCTAACTATGCAAATACAATGAGCAAATCATCTGCAATATCAAAATACTGTTTGTAAATCACTGATGGCACTAACAATTTTAGGAATTTTCAATAGGACATATATAGAGAAAGAACAACAGTAGATTTCAAATTGTAGACATTAACTGAGTTTTAAGAACAGAAAACAAAATTTAAACTTTAAAAGTCAGTAAGTTCAAGTTCTCTAATTTTCAAAAATTTAAACCAAATCATCAGGAATTCAGAAGTACCCAATATGTTCAAAGTTGCACAAATGAGTATGGATGATAGAAAAGTAAAGTAATCCCCATGCAATAGCTTAAGTGTTGCTATCGGATATATTTAAGTGATACTTTACAGATTAAAGCTGGGTAAAATAAAAATATATCCTCTCCATTACATTAAAACAGTCACAATAATTTATCAACAATTGCCATTTCACAGCAATTAGAAAACAGGAGTTGATATAAGTTGAACAAAAAGGTACTTTTTCCTCTTTTGGGAAATAAACATATATAGATATATACACACACACATAACATTATCTTTTAAAATTCAAACTGGTTGATTTGCTTTTGCATTGTTAAAAAAAATTTTCCCTATGATCAAAATACTGAAAAAGCACAAAGGCTAAAAAAAGAAAACCACATTTGCCATTTTAAAAAAATACATTATTGTCTCAGTGGTTCTATATATTTGCTATAAAGTTAAGTATTATAAGGACTCCACACTTATCAGACTCCTGGGGCTATATTGGACCAGATGGAATTAAATCTGACCCCTTCTCGGTCTCCAGGAAAGATAATCCTAACCTATCCTGAAAGATGATAGAATAAGCCCCTATGCTGAATTGTTAAACTGGGGAAGAAAACATGCCCACCTGGAAGCAATCTAAGTCATAAAAGTTTATGCATCTGTGGGAGAGACTGCCTGAATCAGAAAGCTATTCTTTGGATATAAGTTAGGAGCTTTTCAAAGTATATAAACTCTTTTAGGCCACTAGAGTACAGATTCAAAAATGATTTCTCCATAAATAGTGATCTATCTTGGGGGTTGGTAAACTACAACCCCTGGGCATGCCACCTGTTTTTGTAATAATGTTTTATTGGAAAATAGCCATCTTATTTGTTTATGTATTGTCTATGGGTGCTTTTGTGCTAACTGGCAGAGTTGAGCAGTTGTGACAGAGACCACATGGCCTGCAAAACCTCAAAAATTTACTCTCTGGACCTTTATAGAGAAAGCTTACTGACTCCCTGACCTAGTGCACTACATGTAACTCTGGTTAAATGAGGAGTTAATGCACATCAGGGAGCTCGCAGCATGTATTCCAAGAATGACCGACACACTGGGGCTCCTTAGCAGGTAAATGTCATACACCCCATTTGGAAATGGTGCTTTCCTTTGGGGCAAGGAAATAATTTGTATATATTTTTAACAAATATCTGTAAACATTAATACACACAAAAATAAAGAAAGCCAAATAAGAAAAGTATGCTTGTCAATGTTCTCTTAATATTTTCCTATTACTGAGGGTAAGGGTATGAAAATGATTCTGTTAACTTCCTCTTCTTTAAATTTGTTAGCAAATGTTTTTGATAACTAGTGCTCGCTCCTGGCCTCCCATGTAATTAATAACCTTGAAAGCAACCTGCCTACAATCCTTACATAGTTTGTTGAGGCCATGTTTGGAAATATTTATTTAAACTATACGTACTAAAGATTATTCTTTTAGAAAAATGTTTCTAAATTTCTTTATCTCTGTCACTCTAAGAAGGTGAAGAAGGTAAAGAATGCCCAGGAAAATGGAACTCTGCAAAATATACCTTAAAAATCAGAGGTATAAAATAGCTACCACTTCTGAATGGTAATGTAAAATAAGAACAGAAAACTCTTTTAAATTTGAAGAACAAATTTTCCCTGCCCTGAGTCAACTAATGAAGACTTTTTCAAACAGGGAACCTCCTGAACTCAAGCAGCTGCTCATGAATGGTTAAGAATTCACAGGTGCTTCATATTTTAATAATTGAAACAGGGGATATAAAACACTGAGAAGATTTTTATCAAACACAAACTTATATCAAGATAAATTTTTTTTCAACCAGCTTGTAAGTGGACTTTCCCTTTCTTTTTTTAAAAAATGAACAGTATGAAACTATATGTTAAAGATGTTTCCATAATACCTTATATTTATATAGCACTTGACAATTTTAAAGTACTTTCACATGCCATCTCATTTCATCCTCACAACACCCCTGCGAGGTAGATACAGCAGGTATTACTACTCTCACTTCCAGATGAGGACATTGAGGCAAAGAGAGGTTAAGTGACTCACCCAAGATCACACAGTTGAAAAGTGGCAGAGTCAGGACCAGAAATCAAGTTTTCTGATTCCTTGTCTAGGACTCTTTCCACTTATAACTACTGCCACCAATTTTGAACAATGTACTGGGTATCAAAATTGAAAGGTTATTAGGGTTAATTTCAGTGATATCTTAAAGTTAAAAGAGAAATATAAGAACAGTAGGTCCGATGGTTTTACTTGACATAATAAAATTGGTGTAAAACCACTTTTGTCTAATTACTTTTAACCTTTTGGTCCAAATACATAAAATATGCAATATTTACAGCATTTTCCTTTTTTTTTCCTTTTTGTAAATGCAATGCTTTAAAACACATTATAAAGCACCGTAGTAAAAATAGTTTACAAGTAAAAGTACAGAAGTAGGAAAACCCTACCCATACCACAGCTCACTAAATGGAGTTATAATATGGAGTCACCAGTACCTGTTGATAGCTTTACAACCCGGAGAAACAAATACTAAACTTACTTTTTTAAATATTAATTAATGTGTGGAAGCCTTAACTAAAATTTTGACGTTCTCTGCAGTGTCTCCCCAATCTTAGATACTGGAGAGACAGGAATGAGAAACACAGCTTGGACTCTTTTTACAGTATTTGTAATAGTTTGAATTGGTTTTTAACACTAATGACAATTATTTCTTAAAGGGAATGGACCTGACCTACATAAATATGAGCAATTCCAACTATAGCGGAGACACTTCCTACCTAACATGATCAAGCATTCCCATACGTTTCACGAGACGTGACTCACAGGAACGAAGCGCACACTGCCCACCACCAGCAGCAGTAGCGCTCCTCGGTGCAGCTGTGTAGCCAACCCGCCAGGTGAAGGCAGAGGAGCAAATGGATTGGTCTTCATTCATGGTTAGTTGAATAAAATGCTTTATCAAAAAACAGCATCAGAGTGTTTTTTTTTTAAATTGCATTTAGCCTTTTGATTAGAACTGCTAAGTGTTTAAGTGATACATAGATTTTTTTCCCAGGCAGGAGGTTATAACTCCCACTGAACTTTAACTAGGAAAAAAAAGGCTTAAACTTTTCAACCACTGACATACCAGTTAGCTTCTACTTTCCTTGATCTTTTTGTTTGTTTCCTAACTCGGCTCAATAGGAACTGTGGACCTGAGAACTAAGGTGAAGACAGGGTCAAAGTTTTAGTTGAAAAATCAAATAGTCACACCTTGTACTCAGTTTGATTTAGGGTAAATCTTTTCATAGAAAAAGTTTTGTGTGAGGATGTAGAGATCTCCATCTTTTTCTCGGACAGCGTGGGCTCTGATGAATTGGAACTGCTCTAGTGCAAATTCATAGAACTCATTCTCCATTTTCCAAATGTCAGACTGCTGTAGTTTTGCAATGGTTTGTTTAGTGGGGAGTTTCTTCTCTGTGGTTTTCCTAAGATGAGATTTCTTTCCTACTTATAAAGGAAAAAAAGAAAAGGTAAATAATTCTGAGAACACACAAAAGATCAACACCTCTTCATTTGAAGAGATGGTTTAAGTTAACAGGGAAGGACAGGCAACAATTGTTTTGTGTTATTATCACTGGGGCAAAAGACAGTGCCCTAATACTACTGAAACTGTGATTTATTCCTTTTAATGTAAATCCTTAACCGGTGAAAGACTTAATGAGCTGTCAAATGACTGTCCATCACAGAAGGCTGTCACAATATATGCTGTACTCTCAAGTGCTATGACTAGTTCAATTTTGAAAAGAGTGTAAAATATCTATTTCAGCTTTAAGACTAATTTCTCATTACCTTTAACATAAAATTATTTGTTAGAAACTAGGACATATGTATATCCTAGAAAAAGACATCCTCTGACTATATCTTACCAGAGAATGGTAATATAACAATGAACAAAGACACAAAACCACCCAAGGGGGACTGGACAGTCACTTTTGGATGGGAACTAATGCCAACACTGCTGAAGCACCTCTCAGGAGGGCTGTCACAGTCACAGCAGATGATCATCATGCAAGTGACCACGCTCTACTGTCCTGCGTTTACTCTAAATGGCATTAGGAGGTCTGAGGGTGGAACACAGTCATAATGTTTGGTATCGGATTATAACCTATTACACATTACTGAGATTGGTTCTGTAGTTTGTATCTTTCCACTATTCCTACAGTGCCTTCTAATTATCACCTAATAGATGTTCATGCATTCAAAAAATATTTACTGAACACCATCTATGTGCCAGGAATTGTTTTGTATTGTATTGAAAATGTTGTTTTGTATTGAAAATGTTGAAAAGAAACAGATAATTTACCTTGAGTACAGATAAGTTCCTTAAGAAACTTCAAATCACACACATTTCCAATTTGCAAACGAAGCGAGTTAAGGATAGCTTTAGAAAGAAACCCATCATTTATATACCTGTACGGTAGAGGTCTGTAGCACCCCTGAAGAATCTGGGCAAAGCTGCTTCCAATAACATGATAAAATCTTCAAGCTCTTCAGTAACTCCCACCAGAAAGTATTCATTAATTAGGTTATACTTGGCTTGATCCATAGCCCACCTGCTTCCCACATTCCTAAAACCAATAAAAGAAATTAAGAACCTGGTTGTTCAATCTACTAAGTATATTTGATGCCTTTGCCACTGTATATTATAGACAAAATAGATAAACACATGTCCACCCAAAGCTTTAGCACTTTTATAAATGTCCTTTAAGAGGCACACATTTTTAATTTTCTTTGCCTCTATCCCCAGTTTCTGCTCAACTATGCAATAAGAACTCAGACCTTAGTTAGTTTAATATTTTCAAAATTTAGTTTGAGGGCAGTTAAAAAATGTATACACAACACATATATTTCGCTTATCTCATATATTTCTCTAAGTGATTTAGTGTGCATTTAATTTTTTAAAATTAAAGTAACTTTGTTCAGCCAAAACCGGTTTGACTCAGTGGATAAGAGTGTCGGCCTGCGGACTGAAAGGTCCCAGGTTCAATTCTGGTCAAGGACATGTATCTTGGTTGGGGGTACATCCCCAGAAAGGGGCGTGCAGGAGGCAGCTAATAGATGTCTCTCTCTCATCAATGTTTCTAACTCTCTATCCCTCTCCCTTCCTCTCTGTAAAAATATCAATAAAATACATTAAAAATTAAAAAATAAAGTAACTGTTACTTTAAAAGCTACCTAGTAAGGTCTAAGCGCTTTGTGTTTGGTGTTTATCTTAATTTAATTTGGGAGCGTAGGTTTTTCTATCATTTCTGATGAACAGAAGTAAGATAAGAAGTGGTCCTGCCAGGAACCTTTTATTTTTTACCTCGTCAACTAATGGCTCTTAATTGGGTTGGCTCTAAATAAACTATACTTTTCAGCTGGTGACTTTACCTCTCTTACTTTGTCTTCTCAGCCATTAAAAAGTTGTGGTGAGGTGTAGGGAAGAATAAATGAGTTAATTGAGCTTATTAAGAACGTTTTCCAGATTCACAGAACTGGGAGGTCCTATGAATCTGTAAAACATACTTAAGAAGCTCAATTAAAATCTCCTTAATAAACCCCAACAGAGCAATATTCTTTATTGTTTGAAGGTGGAGGTTGACAAACTTTCTATAAAAGGCCAGAGAAGAAATATCTTGGGTTTTGCAGGCCATATGGTCTTGGTTCAGTTACTTAATTCATGGCTCTTGCAGCATGAAAGCAGCCATAGTTAGTAAGTAAACAAATGAATGTGGCTGTGTTCCAATAAAACTTTATAAAAACAGGTGATGAGTCAAATTTGGTCTTCAAGTTGCAATTTACCAATCCACTGTTATACAAAAATGATTAAAAACTAAGACATTCTTCCTATGCCTTCAATTCTTCTTAAGCTATTATCATACTTTGATATAATCCATTGCATAGGACTTTTCACAAATAATATATTTCCAAATATATAACCAAATAATATATTTCAAACAATGAAGAAAAGAACAGAAGGCATTCCTTGAACCTCATTGTGGTTTTAAGAAAGATACTTTCAATGTATCTTTTTCATTTTTTCAACTTTTTCTATTAAAATTATTGATTAGATCAAATGAAAATATACCAATATTTTTAAAAACTGAAAATTCAGCACATCCCAAGGAAATAAACTCTTTATAAAATATAAAATATCTTTATTTTCCACCTCATGTTTATTAGCAGACTAAATCACAACCATAACTGTCTCTCCAAGTCAAAATTGGTTTAACTGTGAAACCAGGCAAATAATTTACCCAGTGGGACAAAAGTCCTACTTGATCTAACATGAATGGCCAAAAGAGTAAGCTTGTGGGAAAATGAGGTTTATGAAATGATCCCTGACCTCTAATTAAGAGCTCTGCTGGAATACAGCAAAACATGTAACACTAAAAACAAACAAAACATTTAAAAAAACAAACCAGCATCGGAGAAAACAGCACAAGGATATTTATACATGAAGAATCTTTGAAATGCACTTAAAGGTAATCACAAGATGAAGTATTACTTAATCACATGTTATTTTTAGTCTGGACTTTCATTAATTCCTTATACCTTCCCCTTGACTAACACATTCACATTTGTGAAATACCGATTAAGAGAAATGAGGAAATTTAAAATGTAAGCCAACTTGATCTCCTTACCAGCATTCTGAGCTGTGGCCGCAGAAGAATGGGATTTGAAGCCAAAGCTTCTCTGGAGCACAGTCTGAGCCGCCCTCCGCTACACATTCATCAAAAGTCTGGAACAAAGACACAGCAGCATATATGAGCCATAAACCCAAGTCAATGTGGGTTCCCATTCACTGAGATACTGAATTAAAGGGATAGGCAGGTTATGAACACATACCTGAGACTGTTTCCACATAACTGAGGAAAGTTAAACATGGATTTTTCTCATACCTTTGTCTATGCCAGAATTTGTATGAGTTATTTTACTATATGAATGGAAAACACCCAGATAAAAAACTCTTCTTAAAAATAAGTACTGGTTTATGTTAAGTTTGTATATTTATACTTTCTAACCTCTTACTAAATGAAAACATGGCTAAAGATACTATTATCCTATCTAATAAAAGAGTAATATTCAAATTGGCCCTTCTGCTATACTCACAGGCCACGCCCACCAGCCAATCAGAGCGAGTATGCAAATTGACCCAATTGAGATGGCTACAGCCACAGAGAGCACAGGAGAGAGGCCTGGGTTGCCTCTGGCAATGGAGGAAGCCAAACTTTCAACAAAGCCTGGCCTGCTGAGGTTAAGGCAACAAAATTTCAATGGCTGAGCAAGCAGAAGGCTTGGATTGCTAAAGGCTACAAAGTTTTAATTGTAGAAAATAAATAAATCCCAGATACCAGGGCCTCTGCTTGGGTTGCTGGGGGGCGTGGCCGGCCTGCAAACCACCACAGGCTCCTCGCCCAGGCCACCCCATGCCCCAAGGGAACACCCACCCTGACCCAGGACACCCTTTAGGGCAACCCAGCTAGCCCCCACCCATGTAGCAGGCACCTATCCTATCTAATAAAAGAGTAATATGCAGATTGACCATCACTCCAACACACAAAATGACTGCCCCCATGTGATCACAAGATCCTATCCCCATGTGGAAGCCCCGCTCAGCCAGAAACCAGACTCATGCCTGGTGAGTGCAGCAGTGGTGGGCAGGAGCCTCTCTTGCCTTCATGGCAGCACTAAGGATGTCTGACTGACACAGGGAGCAGGCCTAAGTCATCAGTTGGACATATCCTGACGACTCCTGGACTGAGAGAGGACCTAAACCAGGGTGAGGGGACCCCTGAGTGCACAAATTTCATGTACTGGGCCTCTAGTATCATATAAAAGCAGGAGAATATGTCCTGTGAGTTTGGCTCAGTGGATAGAGGGTGACCCTGTGGACTGAAGGTCCCAGGTTTGATTCTGGTCAGGGGCACATGCCTGGGGTTGGGGGCTCCATCCCCAGTAGGGGGCATGCAGGAGGCAGCCAATCAATGATTTTCATTATTGATATCTCTTATCTCTCTCTCTCCCTCTCCCTTCCTCTCTCAAATCAATAAAAATATATTCAGAAAAATAAAAAATAAAAAAAACTAGAAAAAAATAAATATAAAAATATTCTTGAGGCCATTTAGATTATTTTAGACATTTAACTTTTATAATTGAAGGTTAAAATAAACAAAATTTGATGCTTGATGATAATGGCAATTATATGTACATTGCACCCTCTTCTGCAAATGCTTTTGCTTCTTACTGTATATAGAAAACTGAAACTAAGCGTTAACTCCCTCAATTTCCTGCTTAGATAAAAGTTTATCTGCATCTGTAGCCCCCTACTGTCCTCAGCATGAAAGAGAAATTTGCTTCTCCTATCTTTGAACACCATTCTCACCCCCTTCTGAGACTCTTGCTCCATCAATTTCCCTCCAGTTCTTTGTATTATCACCCCTTGCTGACTTCAGATATATTAATATGTAAAGTGTCTGTCATTTTAAGAAATATTTCCTGATTTTTTTTTGGTTTCTTTCAAAGCCAAACTTCTATTTCAAGAGTAGTCCTTCCTTGGGGTCAGTCTCAACTTACCTCTCGGTGGCTTCCCAATGTTTTGGATTCCACCTGAACTCCTTTCTCTGACATCCCTGATGAACTTGCCATTGACAAATCAAAGGGACAGATTTGAAATCCTCATTCCAATAACCTCTTAGTAATTGAAATTATTTTCCTAGCCATTTCAAGGACTTGCCAGGTTTATCTTCTGATTCTCTGACATTAGTCTCCTTAGTATGCTGCTCTTTACCTGCTTATTCTCTAAATGTTGGCATTCCCTGAGCTACATACCTGCATCCTTTTTCTTCTTCCTTTTTCACTGGTCCTCTTTTCATACTTTAAATGTCTCCAGGTGCAATTTCATTCAATCCCTTTGTTTCAACTCCCACTTAATGTTGGTGACTCTCAAATCTATGATTTGGTTCAGACTTATATTTTGAGGTTCAAATACAATTTCTAGTGGATACCTCCACTTATTCATACATGACTAAAAATAATGTCCAATTTTATCTCTTTCTTCAACTCCATTACAATAGAATCTTCCTTCTGTTTTCTCTTTCTAGAGGAAGAAACCACGTAAGGTCCAACCAGAAACCAGGGAAGAAGACAGGCCAAGGCTAATGCTGGATTACATACCTTTTACTGAGATAGAGAAAACTGATCTACACAGAAAAGCTACTGAACCTGTAAATATGTCAACTGCAAAGATATTATATTGCTTTCTTGTGGTGCCTTTTACATATAAAATACTTTTAAAGCAAACAGTAAGTTCTTAAATGCCTTTGTGAGACAGCACAGTAGAATGCATGTTCGGTAAGAAACGATTGCCAGGGAGTGGTGAACTGCTGAAGACTCTGGAGGCAGTATTCTGTAGGCAATGGTAAGATCAGGTAGTGCTAAGTATGGCCTCCTTTCAACCTTATTTACTACATATTTATTATGTAAATTAGCAAATATAAACTATTATATATTTTAGGTAGTATATTTTAAACTCATTACAATTCCTATAGCTGTTGACAAGCCTAATTAATTTAAAAAAATACAAAAAGCAAATTGAAGCAGGAACTGGGGATCTCTGGGACCAATGAGTACTTCTTCACATAACCTGACTCTTCTTTCGATCGTTCCTTAGAGCATATAACTAATTACTCTTTTCATAAGTATACACCCCCTTGATATTGTTAACAAAATAATTAATAAAAAGCATTTAATAATTGATAGAGCAGTACAGTTAAAATCATAAAAATACATAATTACACACTTAGAAAATGTGAGTGATGAGATTTACCGGTACAGTTAATATTATTTGGAAGCCATTAAGAAGGGCGTGGAGACAAACTACGGTTATTCAAACTTAGGTAAATGGTGGACATTTTCTCAAAATGAACAAAGTGTGCATGCCTGTAACTTGAAATCAAACATCTGACAATGTTAATTGCTCAACTGGAGCTGTTTTGGCTGTCAGGTAACACTGGCAATGTTGGAAGACATTTTTAGTTCTCACAACTGGGATGTGAGTAGGAAGGATGTTACTGGGTAGAGGTCAGAGATGCTGGCAAACATCCTACAATTATAGGCAGTTCCCCACACAAAAAATTATCACCCAAAACAACAACAGAGTTGAGGTTGAGAAATCCTGTGGTAGCAGTGATATAAGTTAAGCTGTCAAGCAAAAAAAAAATTAAAAATTTGGAATACTTGACAAACCGTTACTTGAGCTTGACTGTTTTGCAATACTTAAAGACTTTACTGATGAGATGAGTGGTGATACTGGTCGGTGTAAATTTTTGATATTGTATAATAAAATGTGTCAGCATTTGGAAAATTCACTTAACATCCACATGATGTTACAAAATTATGCTCGGTTAAAAAATCTATTTAAAGTGTAAATATATCAATGGATGCTAATGTAGCAGAGCATAATGGTTCATTGCAATGGCTTCAGAATCTATATTTCAGCAATGTCAAGAGGCTACTACTTGTCAAGTTTCAGTGTAGTATTAAAGAGGGATATCTGTGATTTTCTGAAAAGGTTAGTGAAATCCTATCCTTTCCAATGACATTGCCCGTGTAAAGCTTGATCTTCTTCCTTTCTTTTAATGTTTTTATTTATTTTAGAGAGAGAGAAAGAGAGATAGAGATAGAGATAGAGATAGATATTGGGTTGCCTCCCACATGTACCCCGACCTGGGATGAAACCCACAACCTGGGTATGTGCCCCAACCGGGAATCAAACTGGTGACCTTTCAGTACATGGAACAACATTCAACCAACTAAGAGACACTGGCCAGGACAAGATGGATTTTCTTTATACACTTCAACCAAATGAATTGGTTAAATTAAACTGTCTGTTTTAGCAGTGATATAAAAGTCCAGCTCTTTATATTAAGCTAGATATTTTTTAATTTGCAAAAATGTAAGATGCCACACTTTTGACACTTTTTAAAAATGGTTATTTGCATGAAAATATCTATGCTATTATGAGTTTCCTACAGTTATTTTTTAATTACTTAATATTTTTTAAAGTTCTCATTTATTGGTGAATTTACTGATATTGGTAAATATCAGTAGATATAACCCTACAAAAACAAAAGTTCTTTTTTGTGAGTTTTAGGAACATTGATTTATATACTTCTTCAATGCTTGTGTGCTGAACTACTATTTAATGTGCTTCAAACTGTTATTGAGGTACAAAGAGTATACAATTTCATAAAAATGAAACTACTGCAAGATATTTTCTGTCTTATATAATAAAAGCCTAATATGCTAAGTGTCTGGTTGTCTGGTCAGCCGTTCAACCAATCAAATCATAATATACTAATGATATGCTAAGGCCACTCAACCGCTCACTATGACATGCACTGACCACCAGGGACAGTCAACCTGTTGCTATGATGTGCACTGGCCACCAGGGGACAGACACTTCGATTGGTAGGTTAGCATATTACCAGTTTATTATTATAAACTAGAGGCCCAGTGTATGAAATCATGCAGGTAGGGTTCCTAAGCCTAGCTTCCAGCCATCAGGGCCATCTTCTGCCCATTCACCAGTGCCCAGATCCAATGTTGCCTCCACTGCCAGGCTGCCAGGCTATCAGGCCACTGAGATCACCAGCTCATCCATGGCTGCTCAGGGCTCAGGCCTGTGGGAAAGCAGGTGCTGGTGGCTTCACCTCCATACGCATGCACTGGGTCAGCCGCTGATGAAATGCACTACCTGCTCGAGGCCATTCACATAGGCACCACTGTCCCTGCCTTTGCCGCTGGGGCTTGAGGCGCTGACAGAATATGCAGGTGCATCCATGACCTACCCACCCGAGTGTGAGTGGCACTGAGTGGGCAGAGTGTTCCACCAGTGGCCAACACAGCACACGCACATGGAGGTGAAGTCGCCGGTGCCTGCTCTGAGCCTCTGAGCAGCTGGGGATGAGCTGGTGACCCCAATAGCCTGACAGCCAGCCCAGTCCTTCTACTACCCAACCCAATTCCCCTGTTCACCATTGCTGTTCCATCAGAGCCTGCCAGTATCCAGTCCCACCCCACCCCTGCTAGTGGGTGGGGGGAGGGACTGAGAGGTGGTCAATGTTACCTCATGGCAACTGGTTGAGCAGTTGTTCCGATCATGATGCTTATGGTTTCTGGCCTTTTATAATATAGGATATCTAGCATCACTACCAATTAACACTTGAGGACAAAAAGATGCAGAATTCACTCATTCAACCAGTTGTTGATGTACAGACAGATGAACTAAGACACTATACTAAATACCACAGGAACAAAGATGAATCTGCTTTGGGAAGTTCACAATCTTTTGGAGAGGACATATATGTAAACAAACTAGAAGCCCAGTGCACAAAATTTGTGCTTGGGGCGAGGGGTGTGTCCTTCAGCCCAGCCTGTACCCTCTCCATTCTGGGCAGTTAGACATCCTTCTCACAATCCAGGACTGCTGGCTCCCAACTGCTCACCTACTTGCCTGGCTGATTGTCCCTAACTGCTTCTGCCTGCCAGCCTGATCACCCCTGGAAACTCCCTTGCCAGTCTGATTGACACCTAACTGCTCCCCTACTGGCCTGATTGTCCCTAAGTGCCTTCCCCTGCCAGCCTGATTTCCCAACTGCCCTCCCTTGCAGGCTATCTTGTGGCGGCAATCTTGTGTGTTGGAGTGGTGGTCAATTCGCATATTACTCTTTTATTAGATAGGATAATTCAAATATCACAAAACAAATGCTTTAAAAAGATATCTGAATGGAATTCTCTGGGAGGCTTGAAAGGAACATGACTAACTGCTAGGGGCACCAGAAAAGACCATGGAAGAGCTAACATTTGAGCTGGATCTTAAAGGTGGACAAAGAATTTTCCAGATTGAAGGGAAGATATAAATATAAGGAACAACACACGTAGGAAAATAAAAAGTGATAAGTCTGGAGGACAGTGATATTTCATGTTTCTGAAGTGCTAGATGCCTGAAAGAAAATGAGGCAGGTCTCAGGTTATCTCAGACTGTGTCTTCTATGCCTTGGCCAATCCTGTGAGCAATGAGGTTCTGGTAAAGGTGATCAACCAGAAAAGTTGACAAATCAATCTGTTTGATTTTTTTTAAAAAGCCTGGTTTTTCCCTGGAGGATGCACATAAATACGACATAACCCAATACTGAACCTGCCAAGTAAGAATGCTAAGCCATAATTCTCTTCTTCTTTAAAAAAAAAGGCTGCTTTAGCAAAAAAGTGTCCCCAAACTGATGATCATAAAGACTAAGAGAACCAAAGTACATACACAAATACATCATATTAATGAATAACTATAATGGTCTCATAAAATATTAATATAAAATTTTGTTTTATTATAACTTATAATAAAACAAATATTCAGCCTTGGAACCTAAGTAAACTATTTCTGTAATGACAAAAACATTATGTGTACTCCAAAGTATCAACTATAAAGTAATTTTGTTTTTGCTTCTTTATACTTTTGGGCTCTTTTTAAATTTTCTACAATAAGCAAATAGAAAAACTGTCAGATGTTAACTGTTCTATTATATCAAATATCTAGCATCAATAAATTTTAAAAGCACACTGTTCATTCCATTTTATAAACAATTATCTTTACAGAAGTCTTAAGACTAAATATTACCTTTTTGTCTCCTTGTTTTCGTCTTCTTAATCCTGGTCTATAATCATCTCCAAATCTCAGAAAGTAATAGTAAGAAACTAGCCTCTCTATAGGATCCCTTATGACATTAATGTAGATGGGCTTCTTTTTCACACCAAATCTGAAATAGAACAAAATTTAAAAGGTGAAATCAATATCATTATTGTATTTAGGAGTGTGCTGAAATTATACGTTTTAAATATTAATTTCATATGAAAAGAACATGAATTCATATAAATAGGTGGAGATTAAAAAATATTTTAATGATTTGTTACAATAAAGTAAATCAGAATTTAAGAATCATGGCTAAAAATAAAGGAAAGGAAAAATTAAATAAAAATTTAAAATTTTACAAAGTTACATTAAAACATTTTAATTTTACTGCAGCAATATTTCTCATTTCTGGCCCACCATCATACTTAATAATAGACAAACATGTAAATTGACCATACCTCTGCTACATCCACAGCCAATCAGAGTTGAGTATGCAAATTAATCTGACAATGATGGAGGTTAATTTTCATACATAGGCACCCAGCAGCCTGGATCCTGGGAACTTTCTCAGCACTCAGGTCACTCGAGGTAGGCCCTGCATGAGTCCTGAGCAACCTGGGAAGGGCCTGAGGCAGGGGGCTCTTAGGCAGAGGGGGAGCTGGCGATCAGAGGGAGCCGGGGGCCCCCATCTTTGTTGGGTTGGATGTGGGTGTAGTGGAGGTATAGTCAATTTATGCGTTTGGGGCCTGGACAGGGGCAGAGCCAGCGATTGGAGGGAGCTATAGGTCCCTGCACAGACACCAAGCCTGGGCCAGAGGCTTTGATCCTAGACAGAGGCAGAGTGGGCGATCGGAGGGAGCTAGGACGCCCTGTGCAGGCCCCAAATCTTGGCCAGAGGCTTGGGGCTTGGGCAGGGGCAGAGCCAACGATCAGAAGGAGCTGGGGGACCTCTGCCCAGGCCCTGAGGCTTTAGGCCTTGGCAGGGGTGGAGCTGGAGATCAGAAGCGATAGGTGTGAACTACAGAAGAAACACCTTTTCTGACCACTCATTGGCTAAGCTCCCTGTGTGCCACTGGTAATATTCTTAGTAACTTGGGTATAAGAATCCAAAAAGGTGATATAGGGTTTTTCCACCTCACTCCTGGAGAAAAAAAAAAGGTCTGCTGCTGGAGGGCTAAGAAATGTCTTATCCTGCCCTAGCCAGTTTGGCTCAGTGGATAATACCTAGGCTTGCCGACAGCAGGGTCTGGGTTCAATTCTGATCAAGGGCATGTACCTAGCTGTAGGCTCCTCCCTGGCTGGAGCCCAGGTCAGGGCTCATACAGGAGGCAACCAATCAAAGTGTTCCTCTTACTTTGATGTTTCTCTCTGTCTTTCCTTCTCTTCTATATTCTCTAAAAAAATCAATGGAAACATATCCTCAGGTGAGGATAAAAAAAGAAAGAAATAAAGAAATGAATGTCATATCCTATGAAAGACACATCTTAAAAATGCCTAAAGAAAGTTGTCATTTTTTAATGGTGAAGGGACTGGAGTCCATGTTGATGAAAACTCATTGGTGGTTGCAGTGATTGGCAGTGGCTGCAGCAGCAGGGTGATGGAGCTGGTGTCTTTCCCTGATCAGCCCGGTCACCTCCCACAAAGGAAAGAGCGGGCCTAACGGGGAGCAGGCCTAAGCCATCAGTAGGACATTCCCTGAGAGCTCTCAGTATGTGAGAAGGAGTAGGCTGGGCTGAGGGACAACCCCTGACCTCCCCGGCAGTGCATGAATTTCATGCACCGCACCCCTAGTACTAGATAAATATTATGAATGGATGCAGCATAAATCCACACAAGTGCTACCATTTGTGTCTGCTTTCTACTGCTGCTGATTTAGATAAAATAGAAGTGAAAGATATTATGTTTTTAGCATTATTTCCTCATGGAATAAGTTGAAGGAACACAAGGATTTTATGTTAGCAATCTTTGTAGAACCTAGAATTGTCCAGCTGTCTCTGTATTATAATAACCTCATGTGTCCAATCTTAAAACCTTAAGTGTTATCTTGACTCTTCACTTTCCTTTAGTCTTCATTTAGTGCAATTACCAAGTCCTTCTAATCTTCTCTTTTGTAGCCTTTCTCACAGATTTTAACTATTCTTCCTTGATGACTCCCTTTCTGTTCACTGCTGCCTTCTCCCTAAGTCTCTTGCTTAGATTACTACAATAACCTAGTTGGTTTTCTTACATCCAGTCTCTCTCCCTTTCAACCTACCTACCATACCAATTCTCAGCTGATATTCCTAAAACACCACTTGTTAGATCAATATTCTTAGAAACTTGAAACAACTCTATGGTTTATATTGACTTCATACCTAAACTCCTTTGCCTAGCTGTTAATAATATCTGTTTGACTTTTGTTTTAGGTAGCACCTTACTGATCTAACTTTATTTTCAAACTAGAGACCTGATGAATGAATTCGTGCACCAGTGGGGTCCCTTGGCCTGGTCTACTGGATTGGGCCAAACCGGCTCTCCACCATCCCCGAGGAGTCCCAGATTGCAAGAGGGCACAGGCCAGGCCAAGGGATGCTACTGGTGCACAACTGGGGCTGGGGAGGGATATGGAAGTTTGGCCAGATGGGGAGGGACTGCAGGAGGGCTCCAGTGCACGTCTGGCCTGACTCAGTCCTGATCGGCTGGACCCCAGCAGCAAGCTAACCTACCTGTCAGAGCATCTGACCCCCGGTGGTCAGTGCACATCATAGCAACTGGTAGACTGGTCGACTGTTTGTCCCCTGGTGGTCAGAGTACGCCATAGCAAATGGTTGAGTGGCCTTAGCATCTCATTAGTGTATTACACTTTAACTGGTTGAATGGCAACAGGACAATCAAACACTTAGCATATTAGGCTTTTATAAGATAAGAGACCATTGATCTGTCAAGAGTTAGGCCTGCCTCTTCTTACCTTCCTCATTACTATTTCTTATTATACTGATTCCTATTTTTTCTTACATGCCTCTGCTCATTGTCTTTTTTAACTTGAATGCCATCATTATTTTCCTATGATATTAATTCACTCAAAAATGCTTTTTTAATGCACCTTATGTATGCCATGCACTATTCTAATACTAGGGATATAGCAGTAAAATAAAGAATTCCTTGTCCTCTGATGCTAACATTCTACCTGGAAGAGACAGAATATAAACAAATAAGCAAATATGTCAGATGGCAAAAAGTACAAGGAAAAAAATAATGAAGTGAAAGGAATAGGGGCTGCCAGGAGAGGTGGGGAAAGGACAATTCAAAATTGTGTTTTTTTTTTTCAGGAAGGCATCACTGATGTTATGTGACTAAAGGGAGCCATGTAGATATCTGGAGGAAACTGTTCCAGAAACATGAGATTTCCAAGTTTGAAGGCCCTGAAGCAGCTAAGTGCCAGGCATTTTGGAGAATTAGAAAGGTCAATCTGGGTGCAGCCAATAGGAGGGGGATATTAACCTAGCATGAGAATAGAGAGGTGAGGGTAAGGCAGGGAAGAGCAGATCATGTTGGTCTTGTAGGTTATTATAAGAATCAGGATGCAGTCCAGACTGAGTTAACGAGAAGTATCATGATATGACAACTAAAGTATAGTATAACACCTATAGTTAAGTAGAGGCCTGGTGCATGGGTAGGGTCCTTCAGAGTAGCCTGCGGGCCCTTGGTGCCCATCTGATGGGGGTGGGGTGGGGCCTGGGACATGAATGGCCCTCCAGGAAGGCATTAGGATGCCCTTGCCAGCCAGGGATCGGGATCCATCCCACTGACGCTCGCACCAGTTGTCAGGAACCACCTAGCGGCCGCTTTTATATCGTTTCTTCCTTGCGAAGCATCTAGGGAGGAGAAGCTACCATGGCGTCCGAGGCTGACTTCCAGGAGGCCAACAGTGCTGTCGGGATCATGCTGGCGGTGCCAGTCCATCAGTGACTGGCCCATTCTCTGGAGATTAGACCTGCAGGACTACTGAAGGAGTGAGTGCTGCTGCTGGGCTGGTGGGTCTCCAGAATGTGTTGGTCAGCTGAGCAGCACTCCCTGTATTAAGGGTCTGCCCTCTGGTGGTCAGTGTGCATCATAGCAACCAATCAACTGGTCAACCAGTTGTTTGGTCGTTCGGTTGCGTAGATAGATAGATAGATAAGATAGATAGATAGATAGATAGATAGATAGATAGATAGATAGATAGGTAATATTGTAACTGAGACACAGGTTTGGTTACTTAACAAAAGAAAAGCCAAACTTTGGAAGAAAAGTGGTTTATTCAAGTGCAGGCAACTGGAGAAGAAAGGGAACTCTTATGCTAAAGCCCATCTCAACATCTCAGTCCAATCAGAGGTTTTTATAAGGAGGGAGAGGGAAACAGAACAAAGATCTAGGGGAGGAGGTCGAAAAGTTCTCTATATACACACCAACACAGTCCATTCCAATAAGAATCTTGAAACTGGTCAAGCAATGTTCTGATGTGTGTCATCCTGGTTTTTGTCACCTGGTTTACAGTTGAAGGTCAGCAAATGTCCCAGAACTGGGATGACTGAAGGCCAGAGTCTGTATCTTTTGAAGTTAGTTCCTAGAATTCCTATACAAACGTGTTGTTTATCTGTATGCTATATATTAATCAGTCAACATTTGCAGAAACAATGTCAAAAGAATGGTGGTATGGGTTAAAATTCCTCACTGCTACAATACTTGAAAGTTGCTATGAGAGTCAATGTTAAATATTCTAACAACAACAACAACAAAACGGTAACTGTGTGAAGGATGTGTTAACTAACCTTATTATGGCCAATATTTCAAAATATATACTACTCATTTCTGAAGAATTTAGTATAAGCCATTTATAAAATGCCAGTTGTGTATAAGACACTGTTTGTAATAGACAGAAGTAAGGTAAAAATGTGAAATTGATTAGAATAGTCATATGCATTTTAGTGCCTTTGGGAAAAGATTTTAATAAGAAGAGAAGTTTAAATTATAAGCTATTATTTAAATTGCAGGTTTCTGTGGGCAGATGAGTGAGCATGTCAAGAATGGTTAAAAGAAGCCTGGCTGGCATGGCTTAGTAGTTAGCATCAACCTATGAACTAGAAGATCACGGTTTGATTCTTGATCAGGGCACATGCCCAGGTTGTGGGCTCAATCCCCAGTGTAGGTGATACATGGAGCAGCCAATTAGTGATTCTCTCTCATCATTGATGTTTTCCCCTTCCTTACTCTCTCTCTCTCCTTTCATCTCTGAAATTAATAAGAAAATATTTTTTAAAAAAGAATAAGAAAATGTGCTTTAGAAAAAAAAATCAGGAAAAGCATTAGGTTCTGGCTGGTGTGATTCAGTTGGCTGGAGCATTGTCTCATTCACCTAAAGGTCATTGGGTTCATTTCCCTCTCAGGGCACATATCCAGGTTGTGGGCTTGATCTCTAGTCCAAGTGCATACAGGAGGCAACTGATCAATGTTTTTCTCTCATATTGATGTTTCTCTCTCTCTTTCTCCCTCTTCCTTCTTCTCTCTCTAAAATAATAAAATGTATCTTTGCATGAGGATTTCTTTTAAAAAAAAAAGAATGGGATTAGGAGCCCTGCCCGAATAGCTCAATTGGTTAGAGCATCATCCCCAATACCCAAGGTTGTGGGTTTGATCCCCAGTCAAAGCACATACAAGGAACAACCAATGATTGCATAAATAAATGGAACTACAAATCAATGTTACTCTCTCTCTAAAAATCAATAAATTAAAAAAAATTTTTCAAGAATAGCATTAGGAGAGAAAGAAGTAGTTAGGAAAGAAATATAAATATGTAACAAGAAAGTATTTTTGTTGTTATTCTGAATAAAGCCAGATAAATATAACTAAAACCTAGTTTGAGCAGAAACAGGCCTCCAAATAAAAGATGTGCTTCCTAGTAATCAGTCTAAATGAGAAAGCTCTTTTCATTTTTTTTTCTCTATCTTATTTTCTGAGTTTCCTGGGTTTACACTCTTTTTATCATCTCTGCTAAGGCACTTGAAAAGCTATGTGATTAACTATTTCTTTCACCAAATTGAACCATTTACTCCTGAAGGCAATTATTTTAATGGAGTCCACAAAGTACTATACTAGTCAAAAATATATTTTGAAGAATAAAGTATTTTAAAAATTGGTATGATGACATTTCTTTCTCCTTCTTTATCATTCATGGTGAGTATGACCATCAAACTAAAAATTATTTTAAAGGAAAAACCAAGATGGCGGCATAGGTGAACATCTAAGCTGCTGCCTCGCACAATGATTTCAAAACTCAACTAAAAGACACAATGGACACCATCCAGAACCACAGGAAAGCTGGCTGAGTAAAAATTCTACAACTAGAAGTAAAGAGAGAGACTCACAAAGACTCATAGGAGCTGTAAAAAACTGAGGTGTGGAGACAGGCTCGTGGAGAGGACAGGCAGAGGAGGGTCTGGCTGGCTTTCTCTAGCAGGAATGAGACGGAAAATCCTGACTGCACTGAATCCCAGCTTCAGGCGAGACTCATACGGGGAAGTCTGGACTGTTGTGAAAAGGAAGGAGTGAACGGGAGCTATGAATAGGGGTGCAAAAGTGCTTGCATAAGTTCACACGCAAGTGCACACACAGAGGGCTGACTGCTGATGGTGCTGCTGGCTTTCTCTAGCGGGAGGAAAACAGAACCTCACAACAGCACTGAAATCCAGGTCCAACTGCACTGAAGCCCAGTTTCAGTTGAGACCCTGGGGACCCAGACTCATACAGGTCCCTAGAGGACATGGAAACTCAGGGGAACCAAAAGGCAGAGATCTGGTAGCTTGCATAAGCACACGCACGGAAGGCAGAGGTCTGGAGGCAAGCCCGCATGTGCAGACACAGCTGATTCTTATAACCAATTGGCTTGGAGGTCAATTCCCACATTGATACCAACAACAATCAAGAATTAACTATAACAAACTGTTCACACAGTTCACAAAGGGGTGCACCAAGAGTGTCCACTTCAGATAACTGGGGAAGCAGAGCTACTGGGCCACATAGGACATCTAGCACACAAAGCTACTCTACCAACTCAGGGAAGCAGCGAAATATATGGAGACAAAAGAACAGATTACAAATGAAAGAAATGGAGGAAAACAAATGACTGGATATAGAGTTCAAAACCACGATTATAAGGTTTTTTAAGAATTTCCTAGAAAAAAATGGATAAATTTAGTGAGACCCAAGAGGGGATGAAAAAGGACCAACTAAAAATTAAACATACACTAACTGAAATAAAAAATATACAGATTCCTAACAGCAGACTAGAGGAACGCAAGAATCAAGTCAAAGCTTTGAAATACAAAGAAGCAAAAAACACTCCACTGGAAAAGAAAAAAGAATTAAAAAATGTAAAGATAGTGTAAGGAGCTTTTGGGACAACTTCAATATACCAACATCAGAATTATGGGGGTGCCAGAAGAAGGGAGAGAGCAAGATACTGAAAACCTATTTGAAGAAATAATGACTGAAAACTTCCCCCACCTGGTGAAAGAAATAGACTTAGAAGTCCAAGAAGCTCATAGAATCCCAAACAAAAGTAATCCAAAGAGGACCACACCAAGACACATCATAATTAAAATGCCAAGAGCAAAAGACAAAGAAAGAATATTAAAAGAAGCAAGAGAAAAACAGTTAATTACCTACAGAGTAGCACCCATTCATATGTTAACTGATATCTCAACAGAAACTATGCAGGACAGACGGAGTGGCAAGAAATATTCAATGTGATGAATAGCGAGAACCTATAACCAAGATTACTCTACCCAGCCAAGCTATCATTCAGAATTGAAGTTCAGATAAAGAGCTTCACAGATAAGAAAAAAACTAAAGGAGTTCATGACCACCAAACCAGTATTATATGAAATGCTGAAAGGTATTCTTGAAGAAGAAGAAGAAAACGGTAAAGGTAAAAATTATGAGCAACAAATACGTATCTATCAACAAGTGAATCTAAAAATCAAGTGAATTGAAAATCTGATGAACAGAATAAACTGATGAATATAATAGAATTAGGGGCATAGAAAGGGATTGGACTGATAATTCTCAGGGGGAAAGAGGCAAGGTGGGGTGCGGGGAGAGACTGGACAAAAATCATACACCTATGGATGAGGACAATGCGGGGGAGGTAAGGGCGGGGGGGGAGGGGAGAAGCCAGGTAGAGGGGAGATATGGGGGCAGGGGGGAAAGAGGAACAATTGTAATAATCTGAACAATAAAGATTTATAAATAAATAAATAAATAAAATTACTTAAAAAAAACTAGTTATATCTAAAATAGTTCCTAACTCCATATATAAAAATATATTTTCTCTAGTTATTTTTAGGTATTTGTTTAAAATGTTATAAAAGTCCATTAAAATTCTCACAATACTTTTCACTTCCAATAACACAAAGCCCATTATGAAAATATGTTCATGTTTGTATTTATAAATAAGATTTTTTCAAGAAGCTTTATACTTTTTCAACTGCAAGAACTCCAACATATACCAAGCTTCATTCTAAGTACAAGACTTTTGCCAAAAGCAAGAGTACGCAATACATTATTTTAATAATGAAAATCTCAAATATTAGAAACCAAGCTCTGAATGTGGAAAAATAAATCATTTAGGTGAAAGGGTAACAAACATTCAATTGAGGGATAATGCAGTCCTGAGGGGAATATGCATATGAATAAAGTTTATGAAATTGGTTCAATGCCTCTGCAAAAAAAATAATTAGTTTATGTTAAAGTTGCCTATAAAATGTTTTCAATATTGCAATATGAATTATTTATAGAAAAATGCACGTCTCTGAGGGAAGTAGAAAGGAGGAGGTAGAGGAAGGTATGGGAGGATAAATACTGGTGGATGGAGACTTGATTTGGAATGGTAAACACACAATACAGTGTATAGATGATATGTTGTAGAATTCTGCACCTGTATAATTTTGTTAATCAAATTCAATTAAAAAGAAAAAGAGAAGGAGAAAAATGGTGGTGGAATAGATAGACTTGTCTTGAGCCTTGTCCCAGAGCAGACAGCAAGAACAGCTGAGGGTCGCACGGGGAGGGTTTGCTGGTGAGCTGAGGGACAGCAATACTCCAGGAGATGGTGGGGGACTGCTCGACAGGGCTCCCCTGATCAGGCAGCCCCCAGTGCTGCTGGGTTCCCTCCCAGAGCGACTAGCTCAGATGCAGAGACCACGTCATCTTGAAGGGGAAAGTGGATGTTATTGGAACCCTGAAAATCTACAACTGTGACATCCACTGAACAGTTGCCAACCCCAGAGCACCAGTCCCCAACTGGCACATACACATGGTTTCAGAGGAGCTCTACACTTCTCCACAGAAAGGTCAGATTTCACCTGGGATAAGGTGAGGTCTCTGCTCTTGGCAGGAGAGACAAATGGGTGCACTGCGGGAGCTGGAGGACCAGGAGAAGTCTGCACCAGAAAAATTCATGGCTGTTGGGGCTGGCATGATCCATGAATGTGGCAGGGGGTCCTCAGAGCTGCTAACAAAAAGGAACTCTAAAAAGCAAACCATTTTGATCTGATGCAAAAGGACAGCCTAAAAAATTTAAAATGTGCCAGTTGCTTAGACCCAAGAGGGGAAAAAAGACTGCACAGACTTGCGTGCAGCCCCGGAATTCACACACTTATGCTGGCTCCTTTTTTCCCCCCATTTTCCTTTAAATCCTTGCTTCTTATTACTAAGCCCCAAACATAGGATCACCCTAAGAGACTGCAGGCAAAAGTTATTTTTCTGGAAACTGAGGATCAGAGTGGGGAATAACCATCAGACAACCAGCTCTGGAGCAAACCACTCCCACACACCAGTAATGAATGCCACAGGGAAAGCGGGATCTAAGCACTGGCTAGAGAGGACCTATAGACTCAAAAGTCCATCCAGAAACACCGCCACCCAGGAGTTGAATCACAAATTGACTTTTGGGTAAACACAAATAAAGGAATACAAGAAATTAAGACATACTGCCTGCTTAAAAATCAGTACTGGCTTACAACACTGAGGAGCACTGGAACACAAGGAACTGCAATACTGTCCTGACTAGGAAACAGACATGCCAAACAGAACAGTAGAGGAAGTGAATGACCTTCATTACTGCACATTTTGTTTTTATACTTTATTTTTCTCTCTGTCTTTTTTGTGTTGTTTGCTTGATTGTTGATTATATCAATTGTTTATGCTTGTTTGTGAGATTGTTTTGCTTATTCTTTTTGTTTGTTTTGTTTTTGTTTATTTGTTGCTTCTGTTTTCCTTTGCCTGGCTGGATATTAGTTTTTGTTTGTAGTTTGTATTCATCTCCAGGTACTTGTTGCTGGCATTTGTTGGTATTAGTGGATGTTCTATTGGAGTTTGTTCCCCTCTTCTTTCATATTCTCTTTCTTTACTCTCGCTTTTTTTTTCCTTTTCCCTACTTCATTTTTGCACGCATTTCTTTTTTTTCTCTCTCTCTCTTCCTCTTTCTCTACTATCCTGTAATTTGTCTTTCTCTGGTGGTCATCTTTATTTGGGGTTATTAATATTGTGAATATACTCTGTCCAGTGCCTTGTGTGTTGTATCTGGTTGTGTTGTGTTTTGTGCCTTTAAGTCAATACAGGAGAGAGAGAACTATATAACCAGACACCCGGAGAAGAGAGACCCTGGGGAGACAAAGAAATAGTCCTCATATGAAAAACAAACAAACAGGTATCACCAGAAAAGGAAGGAAACGAAATGGAGGCAAGCAACCTGCCAGACAAAAAATTCAGAGAAATGGCCATAAGGTGGATGAAAAGAATGGAAGACAAATTCGACAATATGTGTAAGAACCAAGAGGAAATGAAGAAGAACCAAGAAGAAATGAAAAATGACATCATTGCTGTAAAGAACACAATAGAAAGCATCAAGAGTAGAGTACAAGAACAGAGGAATGCATCAGTGAGCTAGGAGACAAGTAGGAAAAATTAACCAAGTAGAGCAGCTTTTACAAAAAAAATTAAAGAGTAGGAGGAGAATCTAAGGAAATTTTACAAACAAGGGTTCCAGAAGGAGAGGAAACAACATGAAATAGAAAACCTGTTTTAAGAAATAATGACAGAAAACTTCCCTGACATAGGGAAGAAAAAACCCACACAAATCGAAGAAGCTCACAGAGTCCCAAGCAAAATGAATCTCAGTTTGGATTAGTGCAGTGTTTCTCAACCTGTGGGTTGTGACCCTTTGGGGGTCGAACGAACCATTCACAAGGGTTGCTTAAGACTATTGGAAAACACCTATTTCCCATGGTCTTAGGAATCAACAGACTGCTCCTTGGTGTAGCAAAGTGTAGCAATGTAGTTTACTGTTGTTATATGAAGAATGTTACAAATGCTACACCACAATTCAAGACAAAATTTCATTTATTTGTAATTAGAAATAAATATTTCACAATATATAATTACATATTGTTTTTGTGATAAATCACTATGCTTTAATTATGTTCAATTTGTAACAATGAAAATACATCCTGAATATCACATATTTACATTACAGTTCATGACAATAGCAAAATTACAGTTATGAAGTAGCAACGGAAATAATTTTATGGTTGGGGGTCACCACCACATGAGGAGCTGTATTAAAAGGTCATGGATTAGGAAGGTTGAGAACCACTGGCTTAGTGGATAGAGCGTCAGACTGCGAACTAAAAGGTCCCAGGTTTGCTTCCAGAGAAGGGCATGTATTTTAGTTGCAGGCACATCAAAGTAAGAATCTTAAACGCGGCTAGAGAGAGACAGAAAATTACCTACAAAGGAACTCCCATCAGGGAGAATCCAAGATGGCGGCATAGGTAAACACCTACACTGCTGCCTCGCACAACAATTTCAAAACTACAACTAAAAGACAGAACGGACATCATCCAGAACCACAGGAAAGCTGGCTGAGTGGAAATTCTTCAACTAGAGGGAAAGAGAGGGGCACACGGAGACCCAGAGGAGCTGCAAAAAGCTGAGGTACGGAGATGTGCGCATGGAGAGAGCGGGTGCCAGAGTACCTGGCTGGTTTTCTCTGGCAGGAGGGAAACGGAGACTCTCAAAGGCATTGAACCCCTTAGCCTACGACACTAAACCCCAGATCCAGCCGAAACTCATACGGAAGAGGTTTAGTCTGTGAAAAGGGAGAGGTGCACAGAAATTTAGGGGAGTTGCAAAAGATTAGAGGCATGGTGGCGTGCACGGCATTGCGCAGAGGACAGACTGCTGATTGTGCCACTGGCTTTCGAGGGAGACAGACCCTCCCAACTGTTCCACTTCTGACTC
>PVJN01029072.1:0-26720 GCA_004026805.1 Lasiurus borealis | reverse complement strand
AGAAGAGAAGGAGTAGGAGAAAGAGGAAGAGGGAGAGAAAGAGGAAGAGCAGGAGGCAGAGGAGGAAGAAGAGGAGGGAAAAGAGAAGGAAGAGCAGGAGAAGAAGGAGGAGGAGGAGGAAGAGGAAGAAAAGGAGGAGGAGCAGAAGAAGGAAGAAGAGGGAGAGGAGGAAGAAGAGCAGAAGTAGCAGCAGGAGGAGGAGCAGGAGGAGGAAGAGCAGGAGAAGTAACAGGAGGAAAAGGAGGAAGAGAAGGAGTAGGAGGAAGAGGAAGAGCAGGAGGCAGAGGAGGAAGAAGAGGAGGGAAAAGAGAAGGAAGAGTAGGAGAAGGAGGAGGAGGAGGAGGAAGAGGAAGAGAAGGAGGAGGAGCAGAAGAAGGAAGAAGAGGGAGAGGAGGAAGAAGAGCAGAAGTAGCAGGAGGAGGAGGAGGAGCAGGAGGAGGCTGTGTTGAACACTGAGGTGCTAGAGCCAGGGTTTTATGTGACACAGAACGAAAAGACATTTTCTCTTCTGACAGCAGATCTCTCATCGCCATCAGAGAA
Source organism: Lasiurus borealis (assembly GCA_004026805.1). Taxonomy (NCBI): domain Eukaryota; kingdom Metazoa; phylum Chordata; class Mammalia; order Chiroptera; family Vespertilionidae; genus Lasiurus; species Lasiurus borealis. Next base: position 26,180 of record PVJN01029072.1, on the reverse strand, counting down.
CAATAAAACTGTACAATGGGAAGGACCAGGCAGCTGAAAAGTTGGGAGAGGTTGTGTCGGAGACGAAGAGTGAGCATCTGAGAGTGGTGTTTCTGGGTAAGCAGGGATCAGGAAGGAGGGGGTGAGTACCCCTTTGTCCGCCTCCTGGAGCCTCAGAAATGGCAGCGCATGCTTCTCAAAGCAAAGGCAGCTGCTGCTCGCATGGGTACTTGCTGCGCTGACAGTGGGAGGGGCCTGAGAAGGTAATTACCGATCAATTACCTGGTGTAATCGATGGGGACTCTTCAATACCGTGTGGAGGAATGTCAATACTATTGCAGCCCCATAACAGCCTCGGAGGGTGGCCACGTCTTGCAGGGAAAAAGCCACTGGTGACAACATTATCACCCAGAATGAGCATTTCCGATGGAAGCTCTTCATTTACTGAATGGCGCTACCGCTCCACAAGCATGCATAAGTAAGTGTTAACGGCAAAACCACAAAACCACCGTCTCTGATTGAACCAGAGGAATAGTAGACAAAAAGGGCACCTGCAGATACGTGTTACTCCTTAGGATGCAGTCACCCATTCAGAAAGTTTTATATGGTGCAACAGGTGGTACCACTTACTATGTTCTTGACGCTGATTTTTAGCAAGATATATTTCTCCTCATAGAATCACAGTTCTGGGGGGAGGGGGCGTTGTTTTGTTGTTAATCCTCACCCTAGTATATTTTCCCGCTGATTGTTGGAAAGGGAGAGACGGAAGTATGGACGTGAGAGAAGCACCTCGATTGGTTGCCTTCTGGACTCAACCAGACCAGGGCCAGGGAGGAGCCCTTGACTGGAATTGAACCGAGGACCCTTCGGTCCGAAGGCCTACGCTCTGTCCACTGAGCCACACGGCCAGGGGCCAGCCTGTACGTTTGGAGCTGAGGTGGAAACATCCTCCCTGTCTCAGGGAAAGGGGTGTTTGCAATCAAGGCCGCCGCCTGACTGCTGGGCCTGTGGACTGTGTGTGTGGAGTCTCCCCACGGGTTCACTGCGTTCAAAGAGAAGGGGTCACGTTTCATCTCCTCCGCGGAGGCCCGCGCCTCCCACTCTGAGCCAACTGTGTTTATTGTTCCTTCTTGAGATTACCCAGTGCCAGGACTCTTCTTAGCAAAAGAAAAAAAATACAACACAAAGGTAATTAACACGACTTAAAAAAAATCTGTCAAAACGTACATGAATCATTCCTGAAGGATTAACTGGGGACAGCCCGGGGTCTAGAGAAACTGAATAAAAAAGGAAGGAGGGGCCCTGGCCGGTGTGGCTCAGTGGAGAGAGTGTCGGCCTGTGGACTGAAGGGTCCCGGGTTGGATTCGGGTCAAGGGCACCTGCCTTGGTTGCAGGCTCCTCCCCAGCCCGCACCCTGGTGAGGGTGCGAGCAGGAGGCAACCAATTGACAATCGATGTGTTTCTCTCACGTTGACGATTCTCTTTGTCTCTCCCTCTCTCTTCCACTCTCTCTAAAGTCAATGGGAAAATGTCCTCGGGTGAGGATTAACAAAACAATAGCAAAAAGCAAAAGGGAAGAAGGGGTTCTGGAATGTTCGGTAGTCAGGTTAAGGCAAAGATATATAGGAAAAGAGGGAGAAAAATCTGTATGGCCATGAGCTGCAGAGAGTGGAATGAAGCAAAAAGAGAGAGTTACTCTAGTGCCTCCTCAGCGGCCGGTCCTAAATGTTACCTTCAGATTCGCGAGAACTGCTGGCTTACAGAGCTACTGGTGAATAATCCATCTGTCCATCAGATATAAACACATGATGCAGGCTGTCTGATCTCATAAAAAACATCCAAAATTATGCCCAGCTGGTGTGGCTCTGTGGTTGAGCATCGACCTATGAACCAGGAGGTCAAGGTTAGATTCTTGGTCAGGGCACATGGCCAGGGTTGTGGGCTCCATCCCTGGTAGGGGCTGTGCAGGAGGCAGCCGATCCATGATTCTGTCTCCTCATTGACGTTTCTGTCTCTTCCTCTCCCTTCCTCTCTGAAATCAATAAAATATATGTATTTTTTTTGGTCCAAAGTCATAGACTAATGGATATTTTCCTTGTTTCTCATTGCTTTCCAAACACGTTCCTTCGGCTGCCGCTCGTGTGTCCATGTGATAGTCACACACCCACACAAATGACATCAGTTTCCAGGATGAGCACTCACAGGGTCGCATCTGTCGTGATAGGAGACCCTGTGTGGCCCCACCGGTGTGGCTGGGACCTTTGACTGGAGTCCTAGGGCTTGTTATCTCTCTCTCTCTCTCTCTCTCTCTCTCTCTCTCTCTCTCTCTCTCTCTCGCAAGCTTCCTCTGGGCAGTGATCACTCAGAGCGGTACTGGCTTTGGGAAGCGGAAATCAAGGACCCAGACTCATGGTCAGAGCAGTGGATGGAGAGAGGGAGATGGAAGATGGATGCCATACCGAGAGATAGGGCATCACGTCGCTCACGGCAAAGGGCGTGCCATCCTCAGACTGCTGGGGAGCGGCAGGGACCGGCGTTTCCCTGAATATGAACTTGGAATTGTGGTGAAACATTAGGACACCAGAGCTCTCTCTCAATAAGGGAGGTGTGAGGATAGGGGTTCTTCCATCCCCGCCGCTGCCTGCCATTGGTCAGCCCCCTGCGTGGGCACCCTCTGGGTAGAGGGACCAGAGCAGAGGTCCTGCAAGGTGCTGACTCATTTGCTTTTAATTTTGATTTTGGAAGTCCGACTGTTTTGCAGGGAAGGGGAGGAGGAAGGGAGGAAGGGAGGGAGGGAGGAAGGAAGGAAGGAAGGAAGGAAGGAAGGACAGGAGGGAAGAAGAGAGGAGAGACGGAAAGGAAGGGGAAGAGAAGATAAAGGGATGGGAGGGAAGCAGGAAGGCAGGCAGGATGGAGGAAGGCAGGAGGGAGGAAGAGAGGCGGACGGAACGGAAGAAAAGAAGGACAAGGAGAACGAGGAAAGACAGAGGGAGAGACGGGCTGCATGTGCCGGTGAGGCCCGCACATCTGGAGGCGCCCAGCTCGGGGAGCCGGGCCACGCCCCTTTGGCCATCGCCGAAGCCGCCTGCCAAGATGAGAAATGAGCGCAGGCGGGGCCGGTATTAGGATTAATTGTCTTGAACCAGAGGCTGCAGCAGGTATGCCGGGCACGCTGAGGCGGAGATAATGAGGCCCATGAGCGGCCCGCACCGTGCTGCTGGGGCCTCCCCACCCCCGCCCCAGCCCCAGCGGGAAAAAGCAGAGACTGGAGTCAGGGGACCAGGGTTCCCGCCACAAGTAACGCAGCTCCGACCGTGGATGGAGCAGAAGAGTCAGAGCTGCTGGGGTGTTGAAGATCCGCCTGCGGGGGCGCCCCCCCAGCAATGGGGGTGCCTGTGACTTCCTGTGGGGGACCTTCCTGTTCCTTCCCCGTGGCCCGCAGACATTCCTCTTCCTCTTTGATGTTTACGTGGATGGAGGCCTGTTCGTTGGTACAAACGCAGGTTCCCCTGCACCGCTCTAACCAGTAACGCCAGGAGATTAACTATGGACCACGCAGCTAGTTCAGAGCCATCCCTCCTAAGGCGGACAGAGGGGTCTGAATATACATGTCTGTGAAATGTCCCTCCGTTACAAATCAGGAGTTTATAAAACTGGTACCGTGGACCCTGTAACTGAACCGAGAAACAAAGCAGGTACTTGGCTGTGGTATCGGCAGTTACACAGGGTCATTACAAAAAATTCGGATGTTCTTCTTTTATGAATTGCTTGAGGCCCGGTGCATGCAAATCTGTGCACTAGGGGGAAAGATGGGGGGGTCCATCAGCCCAGCCTGAGCCCTCTCATATTTTGGGAGCCCTCAGGGGATGTTGATTGACGGCTTAGACCCACTCCTACTCCCCAGGGGGAGCGGGCCTAAGCCGGCAGTGGGACATCCTTGGTGCTGCCATGGAGGTGGGAGAGGCTCCCGCCACTGCCACCGCCACTGTCCTTGCCAGCTGTGAGCCCAGCTTCTGGCTGAGGGGCATCACCTGCCCCAGTGGGAGTGCCCTGATCACCAGAGGGCAGCTCCTGCATTGAGCATCTGCTGCCCCCTGGTGGTCAGTGTGCATCATAGCGACTGGTCATGGTGCAGTCGATTTGTATATTAGCCTTTTATGATAGAGGATGGGCAATGCTTTCCAATTCCTTGCATATGGAGAATTCTTTCCTGAGAGGCTTATGGAAATTACGTGTTTGTGGATGAAACGCTAAATACGGGCATCAGCTTTTATGGCTGCCGTAAGAAATTGCCACACTTCGTGGCTCACAGCTAGACAAGGTCATTGCTTTGGAGGTCTAAGATTAGGCCCTAAAATAAGGTGGCCGGGCTGGGTCTTTCTGGAGGGAGGAATCGAGTCCCTGCCTTTTTAATTTTTAAAGTTGATTTGAGAGAGAGAGTGGGGGGGGGGGGGTCAGACTTTGATTTTGCTGTTGCACTTATTCACGCATTCATTGGCTGATTCTGTAAGTGCCCTGCCTGACTGGGTTCGGGATCAGACCTGTGACCACTGTGGCATCTCAGGACAATCTTTAACCACTGAGCTGCCCGGTCAGGGCTCAGTCCTTGCCTTTTGCACCTTCTACAGGCTTCCCTCAGGCCTCGCTCAGGGCCCTGCACCATTTGACCCTCTGACCTTGACCCTCCTGCTTACGTCCCCACGCACCCTTTGTCTGCAGTGGGCCTTCCCAGATCTTAAAGGTTGTCTCCCCACCCATAGAAGATTTCATGTAATCCTATCTGCAAAGCTCCCTGCCCCTCAAACACATTATAGGCTAGCACGTGGACATCTTTAGGGGGGTTACTATTCTGCCTAGCACGGTGCTCGATAGTCAAGTAAGTAAGTTAACTTTTCTGATCTTACTGCATCCTGTTAAAAGAGAGAGAGAGAGAGAGAGAGAGAGAAAGAAAGAGAAAAAGAGAGTTGGGGGGGAGGCTCTGTTTTCCTTTTAAGTGCACATAAAACGTATTCAGTCCACTTTGGGGGAGTTGGTTAAAAACAGGAAGGGGCTTTGCTGAAGACATTCCTCTCAGGGTATCAGAAGCCGCTCCTTCAGGGCCTCTATGTGCCCTGAGGGCTCAAGATTGGGGCCAGGCCTGGTGAACCCCCCCCCCCACACACACACACAACTCACCCCATATCTTTGTGGTTGCCTGGGGCTTAGATTTTTTAAGCTAATTGTAGGCTCATTAAAATTTAAATGAAAATGAGGGAAAATACCCTTTTATCTTCTAGGGGCTGCCTGAGCCAGGACTGCCGTTGCTGTGTGTCCCCTGGTCACTGCGGTATCTGTCACGGCCGAATCGCTGTCGCCTTGCTGGGTTCCCTCACGGTCGCCCCACCTTCCACTTCAACGCTTGGAAAGAAAGAGGGCAAGGCCTGGGGATGCGGGTGGACCACGGGAGGGAGGATGCCAGCGTGGTCCACAGGGAACTCCAGGGCGAGGCCAGCCCACAGGGAGGGAGTCGTGGCCAGTTGGGTCCATTCTACAGAGGAGGCCGGGGAGTGAACCCAAGCGGAGGGGCTCCCACATCAGGTGGCAGTCAATGGGGTGGATTCAGTGTGGGCTCCATGCTGAGGGGGGACGACCAGGCTGGGCTCAGCGGGTGGGACGGAACAATATGGGAGCAGAGGGAAGGTGATATCCCCGTGACCAGCAGGTGGCAAGAGGGATCCACCCCCTCCCTGGCTGGACTGAAGATGCAGGGTGAATCGCTGCCCCAAACCCAGACCCACGGTGGACGGCAGGAGTTGACGCGACTCTTAGAAAGCGTCTTTCCACTGCCACCATGACCTTCGGAGCAGGAAGGTCAAGGTCAGAGGATCAAATGGTGCGGGGCCCTGAGCCAAGGCATGAGGGAAGCCTCTAGACCAGTGGTTCTCAACCTTCCTAAGGCTGTGACCCTTGCATACAGTTCCTCATGTGGTGGTGACCCCAACCATGACATTTTGCTACTGTGATGCATCGTGATGTAAATGTCTGCATTTTCCGATGGTCTTAGGCAACCCCTGTGAAAAGGTAGTTCCACCCCCCAAAGGGGTCGCGACCCACAGGTTGAGAACCGCTGCTCTAGACTCTGCAAAAGGCAAAGCTTCCGGAGGCAGGGAGGAGGCGGGAGGTGGGGAAAAGCCATCTGTCCTGTCCTCAGAGTCTTGTCCTGGATCGTAAAGGAAGTCGCTGTTTCTTTAAACCTGGGCTGGGCTGTGCCAACAGAGAGCAGAGGCCCCGGCTAATTCAGAAAAGTGCGGCCTCCTTGTCAAAGCCAGGGGAGCGCCAATCGGAGCCCCCCAGGAGCCGGGCCCGTCAATCAGTGTGGCCTGAGGTCACCGTTTTCTAGGAAAATCATCACCCGGAGGAAATCCGCTGCCAGAAGGGCCCGCAAGTCGTCTCTATTTTATTTCAAAATGGGAAGGGGGATGCCACATCTTCTATCACGCTTGTATCTTCAAATTCGGATGTAACAATGTTTAGTTCAAGCATAGCCCAGTTGCCAAGACCAGTTTGGCTCAGTGGATGGAGGGTCGGCCTGCAGCCTGAAGGGTCCCAGGTTCGATTTTGGTCAAGGGCATGTACCTTGGTTGCAGGCACATCCCCAGTGGGGAGTGTGCAGGAGGCAGCTGATGGATATTTCTCTCTCCTAGATGTTTCTGACTCTCTATCCCTCTTCCTTCCTCTCTGTGAAAAATCAATAAAATATATTTAAATAATTTAAAAAAAATAATAGCCCAGTTGACTATGGCTGAAAACTCCATAAGGGATCATGAATATATATATATATATATATATTAGTGACAAACGGACCTCAGGGTGACTGGAGAATGAGGAGGTGATGGATGTCTCAGGGCTACTCCCTCCTTAGACTTCAGTAGACCTCGCTCTCCAAAATGAAAACACTCATCGCTTGAAGTTATGTGATACCCATGGCACTAAAAACCATCCTTAGGGCACAGCTCCATGGATATCAAGTAATCCAATTCACTGTCATTCAGACCACTATCTCTAGTGTCCCGACCACAGAGGTGGCTGGCCTCTGTCTGAACAGATGTACTTCATGGCACCCCGTAATTCGGCAGCTGGATTATTACTAATTTCTTCCTTATGTGGAGCCAAATCTGCCATAGGATTTCTGCACCCCAGTCTCAGCCCGCCTCTCTGGGATCATGAGAGCAGTTCTACATTTTCTCAGACATTATGGATCTGCAATTGTTTTTATAAATCCACCTATTCCTCCATGCTGTTGCTCACAGGATCTAATTTAGATTTCCTACACTGGTCTGGTCTGGTCCGTTTGCTCATCTGTCAAAGTCCTTTTTCCTAGAGAGAAGGCCCTAAAAGTGAAAAGTATATAGCGAGGTGTGATTCCATGAAAGAGTAGAATGTAACCAATTCTCTTTCTCCCCACCCTGCAGAGATCTCTGTTTCTGTAAAAACTCAACTATTATAAATTACTGAGCAGACACCCAAGGACAGAATCAGGAGTGTACTACTATGCATATCTCACCCACTTAGCAAGTGATGGAGCAAAGTCTTAAGTATAAGCCAACCTCACTCAAGATCCATCTTGTCATGACGCCCTGACATATCTCATTTATTTACTTGCCACGCCCATCACCCGCAAGTCTCTGGGAAATGAAAAAGCCACACTATTAGACTGCAAACACACAGGCATCGTCAGCACCTCTCAGACTACTTCAGTGCTTCCCAACCTATTTTTGGCCACGCCCCACCTAAGCATCTCTAAAATCCTAATGCCCTCGCCTCCCCCCGCTGTGACCTATAATTCTCATTATTCAATAAGTGAGCTCCTATTCACGTGGAGGAAGCCTAAAAGGCCATGAACTTGGTCTAAACAAGCTTCCCGAGAACATGGCCTCCATGAGAGAAAAATAAAAGAACAAGAGGACAGCTGAAGTACTGAGGAAGAAGTCACTAAGAAATTCTTTAAAAACATAATAATATGCATTGATACGCAAAAACAGCAAATAAGTTTTAAAACATAGAATAAAGAACTGAAATGCATAAATATGCCACAATATATATTTACAGACTGTATATGAGGCTCCTAGAGCCATGAGACATGCAAAAAATTCATTGTTAATAACTCATTCTCGAATTGCCCCTCCTTAAACATCAAATTGCCCCCCTGTGGGATGTGTGCCCTACATGGAGAACCACTTGTCTAGTTCATCTTCTATCACAGCTTGAAGCCTATATTATAAAAGCCTAATATGCTAAGTGTCCAGTCGTCTGTTCAATCAATCAAAGCGTAACATACTAATGATATACTAAGGCTGCTCAACTGCTTGCTATGACCAGCACTGACCATCAGGGGCAGACACTCTGAAGGGTAGGTTAACTTGCTGCTGGGATCTGGCTGATCAGGACTGAGCAAGATGGACTAGATATGCCCTGGGGCTCTCTCATGGTCCCTCCCCAGCTGGCCAACCTCCCACATCCCTCTCACATTCCTCCCCAGAACTGCATCCTCTCACAATACAGGCTGAGGGACCCCTCTCCCACCAAGTGCACAAATTTCATGCACCAGGCCTCTAGTTTGTACATAATTCTAAGATGTAAATCATGGCCAATAAAAATTCCAGTACTGGTTTTGTAGGATGTGGTAATGTCAAGAAAAGCACTGGGATTATACAGATTGAGTTGGAAGGCTATGAGAAGAAATGGGGCAAGAGAGGTATACTCCTGCATTAACAGCTAGAGTGTTTTTACTTTTGTTTCCAGAAATCTCTAGAAAATGTGGGCAATTGTGGTTCCAGGCTATTTTCCTTGTACTACCATGGTCCCAGGTAGTGGCTGGTACCCTTTAACAAAGCCAATATCATTCACAACAGATCTTGTGATACTTACACATCTCATCAGCCATGTTGCATTTTATTGTTGTAAACCTGAGCTCACAGATGATTGAAAACATATAAAGAGAAAATGACACTGGCATTACTCAATAATGATTCAAGGTAAATATATACACACACACACATACACACACACAAACACACACACATAAACATACACATATACACACACATATACATACATTTTATTGTTTTTTTTACTGAGAGGGAGGGAGACAGATAGAGAGTTAGAAACATCAAAGAGAAAAAAACATTGATTATCTGCCTCCTGCACACTCCCTACTGGGGATGTGCCCCAAAGTACATGCCCTTGACTGGAATCGAACTGGGACCCTTCAATCTGCAGGCTGATGCTCTATCCACTGAGCTAAACTGGTTAGGGCTAAACCTATTTCTTAATACTCTAAGAAAAATTTTAAGATAGAAAATCATTTTATCATTGGCATGAGGGAGCAGAAACATCATCAGTGTTTTAAGCAAATTATGCAATTATTTTAAGAACTAGAGGCCCCACACATGAAATTTGTGCATGAGTGGGCCTTCACTGTCCCAGCTGCCTTGGCCCTCGCAGCTGTGGCTTCATCTGGAAGGTCATTTGGAAGGTCGTCTGGACAGTCGTTCTGCTATTCAGCAGCTTGGTTGACTTGCAAATTATGCTTTTATTATTATAGATAATTTGTTTAAGGCACTTTGAAGAAAAACCTTTGACCTGTGACCTATCAAAATCTTTAGGGCAATGAGTTGTTCGATGATGCATTCAACTCAACCAATAGGTGTTTTTTCTCAGCTACTTGGCCCGTAAAGGTCAACACAATCTAGTAAATTTGTTTTTTTGCCCAACTTCTATTTAGAGTTTCAGAAAACACTATTGTGCGTATCCTCAATATTGCACAATATTGGCTGGATGCATTGGACCAAAAAAAGAGAGCTGGACAGAGATAGGGGGAAGATGAGGGGTCTGACCAGCTGTGTTGACCAGACAGGGAAGGATCAAAATAGAGTCAATGAGGAAGCTGAGTGGGAATGAGGTAACGGAAAAAATGGCATCCATCCCCTGGATTGAAACTGGCTACTGAAATGTAAAGTTCGGAGATGACTCTGCAGTAGGATATGACAAAATTGACAGTGTGGCTCAGGGAGCAGGGAGGGGAAGTGTGCTAACATGTGGAGCAGGGATCTGGAGTTAGGAAACCCAAAAAGTTATGTAAATCATGAGGCAAAAGATAAACTTATTTATGCAGACATACTTGACTAATTTGATGGGTTAGTCAGATACATCAACCGACTAAAGAGACTACAGGTAGAAGGGTGGCTGGCGAGCTAAACCTGAGGGGAGAACAAAGCAACTCGCTTTCTCCAGCAGACCGGAAGTGTGTTTCTAGCTCTTTGTGTCTACACAGGTGGACACCAATCTTTAGTAATTGGGTCTGCGTGTTGCCAGCCGTCATCTGGACAGTACTGGCCTCTGCATAGATCTGTACCCGAAAAAGCAAAGAGATCTCCCCATTTGTAACCCTCATGCCATTTGTTATTATCTAAATTCTAGGTCCTTAATACTTTTCCACCATGACAAATGCTTTCCTGCCTCCCTTGGTTTTATCTTCCTGAGGCAACTTATCTGGAACAGCCTCTTCGCGTTAGGAATCCTCCCCGTTGCTTCTTTAGCTTCTGGGGTTCAAGAAGCATTCCCAATGAGTCTGTGATGAGAGCTATGTTAGCCTCAAGAGATATGCCCCCAGATTATGCTCAACATTTTTCTCCCTTTAAAAAACACTGGTCAGCCCTAGATGGTATGGCTCAGTGGATAGAGCATCGGCCTGCAGACTGAAAGGACCCAGGTTCTATTCTGGTCACATGCCCGGGGTTGTGGGCTTGGCCCCCGGTGGGAGACTTACAGGAGGCAGCCGATCAATGATTCTCTCTCATCGTGGACGTTTCTCTCTCCTGCTCCCTTCCTCTCTGAAATCAATAAAAATATTTTTTTAATAAATAAATAAAACCACTGGTCAGGCCCTGGCCTGGTAGCTTAGCTGGCTAGAGTGTCATCCCGAAATGACGAGGTTCAGGCCCTTGTCGGGGCTCCACAAGACGCATCCAAGGAATGCCTAAGGAAGAGGAGCCACACACATGTCCACTGGGCGAATATGACCCCACAAAGGCCAATGTTTCATAGGGAGACCGGCAAACACAGTGACAGCTTTGACTCTGTGTCTTCTGCTTCTAGCATTTAAGCCCTTTCTCTGAGCAATGGGGGGGAATGTCAGTAATTGGGGTTTGAGGAGACCCCAGGGCGCGTCTCTCAGAAAACCAATGCATGGGATTTCTGCCACACTTGCCACTTTCCCTTAGGGGTGCCCCGAAACCGAACACCGCCTTTCCCGCCAGCCACGTGTGTGGGGGCTCTGCTCGGTGGAAAGGGGCTCAGAAAGACTCTCCTGGCTCGGGTGCCCTTTGTCTCGGAGGAAGGTGAGGGACGGCATCTGGAGACGAAGGGACGCAGGAATCACATTACCACCTGGGATGATTAATATCTTCTTAAAGCACCTACTTCCAGATTATCCATCATTTCATTAGAGTGAAAAAAGTTCCCTGGGAAAAGGGGAGGGCCCTCTGAACCGTGAATAACTCACCCACCCCTTGACATGTTTACTAATTGAGTAGCAGAGCGGGCTTAATACTTTAATATATTTATACTGGGCAAATTATGACTTTTTTCCCCGCAATGCTCAGGGTGAGTTCTGGATTGCAGGAAAATAGCAAAGTGCTTTTGTTTGGCAATTAAAGGTCATTTTATGATTAATACTAAACTTAACCCTTATTCTTGAGAGAAAACATTAATTTTTTTGTCATAAGCCATTGACCAGATTTCTTGTGAAGGGTTTTTTGTTATGCAATATTGGTTCATTTGCCCTGTGGATGTGACATTTAAAAGATTCCTCATTAACTGAGGGCCTTTGAAAGCATCTAGCTTTAGTGCGGGCCCTGAGTCCATGGATTTATTTAATGTTTTACTAAAAGAGAGATTACGTATCAGGAGAAATATGGGATGATGTCAGACTTTCTTCACCCCCACCACAGAAGAAAACGTCTCTTCAGCACCATAGCATTGCCTCCGAAACTGAGTCTTAAAAAAAAAAAAGATAGAATATTCAAACTGTACAGAAATTCATTTCAATTCATCTGACTTAGAGACTCCAGAAAAGAATTGGTACACGTCAAATAATGGATCACTATTTTAGCTGAACTCAGAAGTATTTATTTCTGCCTCTAGTTCAGTCACTTGAATAACAGGCCTCTTTGTTTTAAGTAGGTAAAAATTGTGGGGAAATGCCCACAAGATGTTTATCTTTCAGGACCACCTCCATCCAGCCCCATTCCCAACATTTTGGGTTGGGTCACGATTTTACTTTCCAACCAGCAGTTCTGGGTTACAAAATCCCCTCAAAGCATATCGGGAAATGGCCTAAGTTAGAAGTCTATGAGGAGAGTCAGGAACTGGTTAGTGTGGGCAGCCTTGTGTTCTTAAAAATTGAGGCTAAAGAGTCAGGAAGTAGTTACTGTGCCTAAAGTTAAATCAGCAACATGCCTAAAGGTAAGAGTCGAGGCTGATGTGTGACGTTGAGGGTCCCACTTCTAGTCTCTCTGGACACTGAAGCTAAAAGCTTAGGCTTAGCGGTCACTTGGTTAATCACTGAACAATTTTAATGATCCTATATATTAAAAGGCTGATAGGCACATTGTCCCCTCAACGGGGTGTTCTACTGGGGGCACGTGGCCCCACCCCCGGTCAGCCGGATTGGGGCAGGCTGGTTGGACCCCACCCCTGCACGAATTCGTGCACTGGGCCTCTAGTTTTTACATAATTTCCTTAGGTTAAATTGCATATCATAATAAAGAAATTCTTCTTACATTTCCAAATGTGGTAACTGCTTTCCTTACCATGCTGAAAAAATACTGTGATGTGCACGTGGATACATCCTTATCATACAACCTCAAATCCCAGAAACTAAATCACCTCTCCTTTTCATTAAAATAGCTCTTAAACATTTTGGGTATTTTTGTTCCAAGGAACCAACTGATTAGAAACACGTTTATTTCAGGAGAAGGACCAAAGAAAGAAAAAGCTAGAGGACACAATTTATCTCGCTGCAATGCCCTAAAAAGCTGTGGATGCTTAAAACCAAATTCAGGTGCGTCCACTCTCCTGCACCACACCCGCGATGAATGGAAACAGATCGGATGCCATAAGATCTGTATCCTAAGCTGTGGTCTACGGAACGCTATTCTGCGGGTCTTTAAGAAACATGAATGTGAACCAAACCCACATGCCCGTTAGGAATGCAAGCTGAATGAAGTGAAATCCACTCTCCGTGATAAGAGCTTCCAGAATCTTGTGGCTTTCCAAAAAGCCAACTGGGTTTGTGATTCTTCCCAGAGCACCGGGGCACGAAACCTATTCACTTACTTACTCAGGTAAATATGAAGTAGAAATGACTGCATGTATAGAATGTGCATGTAAATGTGTGTATACATATAATACATACCTGTTTCTATAGTGATAGATAATAACCCCTCATATTAACAAAAATTGAGGCCAGAAAGACAGGAAATATTTGTTATTAATGTGGTAGATATGAAATCCGACAAAAATGACTGTGATCCAAAATGTTGCAAAGTACAAATAATTCAGGATTAACAGAAAGATTCACTATTTTTAAGAATATATATTTTTATTGATTTCAGGAGAGAGAATCAATGACTGGCTGCCTCCTCCATTCCCCCTACTGGGGATCGAGCCTGCAACCAGGCATGTGCCCTGGACTGGAATGGAACTTGGGATCTTCAGTCTGCAGGCCGAGGCTCTATTCACTGAGCCCAAGGAGCTAGGGCTATGGCTCCTCCTTTCAATAGTTAACTGAACGCAGACCTGCTGAGTCTAGGTCAGAAAGTGGTGTGGGGTCCGGCTGCGGGCTTTACCTGTATGAACCTCACCTGGTTACCTGGGTGGAGGGGTGGCCTTAGAGTCACGTCAACACAAACCCATTCTCATATTTCTGCAAAGCAGGAGCTCAGCCTCTGCATCCGGGCCTGTGGCCAGGAGCAGCCACATGATGTTTTGTGGCTGGTCCTGCTGGCAGGTCCTACCTCGCTGCTTCTATCTATAACCAGGGTGCCACGTCCCTGCAGAGACACCGTGTCCCACTGTGAGGTGGACCCCCTTCTCCCTACCTGCCCCCCCATCCCTGTCCACAACTTAGAACAACCTCCGTCTTCCCATACGAAGAGTCACTCCTCCACCCCATCACCCCCTCCTGATCTCTGAGAACGAAATCCGGTTCTGAAGGGAGGATATTAGTCACACAAGAGTCAGGCTTTCGATGCCACAAATCCTCACAGTCACCCCCGTCTCCGGAGTGGCCTGTGTCCAGTGTCCCTCCAAGATTCAACCTCAAGTGTGTCTTTTCCCCTCAAGGTCACGGCTCTGGGCGCAGGTGCACGCGCCCGGGAGGCCTGAGCATTACTTAAGCTGCAGTTGAAGCCGAGCTGGGGGGCAGGGGGGACCCGGCCTTCCCCACCCGTCAGGCCTCAGCACCCTGACTCCCCTGGCTCTCTGTCCTCCTCTCTGCCCTCTCTGCTCCACTGCCGGCGTCCCGGATTCTCCCTCTAAGCAACTGCTGTCCACAACAGCTGCACCCACTCCGTCTTCAGCACTGGACCGAGGAGGGGATTAATCATATTTCTGAGGAGGACACTCCGCTATTTATCTCCCTGACACTTCGCGCGACGGCCGCGCGGCCGGCCCACAGCCCATTGCCCGGGGAGATTGCCCACCACCTCGCTCCATTGCCTCCCCTGCCCTCCCCATTGCCCGGCCGCCCAGCGTGGGCTTGTGTTTGTTCAGCCGGACAGAGTGGATACCCTTTATTTTTATTGTTCTTCCGGGCGAGGGCACGTCCGCTTCTCCTGGAAGAGCCTCGTGGGCAGGTAATGGTGGGTGAACGGCCCTGGGAGGAGAGATGCCAAACCGGTCCTGCCTCCCGGGACCACGGGGGACGCGGACAGGAGCTTCGCCAGCAACTGCCGTCTCTGAAGGTGTGATCAGGTGGCCGAGCCCCTGAGTTGTGTTCAAACGGTGGCCAGAGGCCATCACTCTGAGGAGCCTGTGCCTCCCCGGGGGTCCTCGTAGTTGAACCACCAAGAAGTGGGCCCCCTCCGTCCTGTGCAGGGACCACCGATCTCACGCCAAGCCCTCCCTGGCTGGTTGCCCTCTGCCTCTCAGAGCTTTCCTGGCCACTCAGCTCCTCACCTCGCTCCTTAACCCCCTCTTTTTATTTTAAGGGCACAGGAAAGGGGGGGCAGCGGGGCTGCCGGAGGACCGCAGTAGCCCCACCATGGAAATGGCGTTAATAATGAAATTAATTACCGAGTACCTCAGCAGTCAGCTCCCTAATAAAGTGGCTGCAGAGGACACGCAGGAGGCTGGGCCAGTGCGCACCAAAGTGAGTTGGCCCTTAGTTTCCAAAAGCATGTCCTCTTGGATGTGTTTCTTGCACCAACATTCATAATTGGCTCAAAATTGCCTGACTGCTGAAACCGGTGTGGCTCAGGGGATAGAGTGTCGGCCTGCGGACTGAAGGGTCCCAGGTTCGATTCCAATCAAGGGCAGGTACCTTGGTTGTGGGCACATCCCCAGTAGGGGGCATGCAGGAGGCAGCTGATCCATGTTTCTCTCTCCTCGATGTTTCTAACTCTACCTCTCTCCCTTTCTCTCTGTAAAAAAATGAATAAAGTGTATATTTTTTTTAAAATCTGCCTGATGCTGCTGAATCGGGCATGTTAAAGGCAAAAACGGAGGCATTCGATCCAAGAGTTCTCTGAGTGGTTCCTGCATCTAATCAGCAAGTAATTATGTGTGCCAAGTGTTTTGCGGGCAGCTTAATTTCTTCTGGTTACACACACACACACACACACACACACACACACACAATTTCACTGGCTTATTTACTTGCGATTGTAGAATGGCACAATGAGGCCAATCTTTTTAATAAAATATTTCTATTGATTTCAGAGAGGAAGGGAGAAGGAGAGAGAGAAATATCAATGATGGGAGAGAATCATTGATCAGTTTCCCCCAGCAGGCCCCAGCATCCTGGGGATTTGAGCCTGCAACCCAGGCATGTGCCCAGACCAGTAATTGAACCTTGACCTCCTGGTTCATAGGTCAATGCTCAACTACTGAACCACACTGGCTGGGTTTAATATAAATCTAGAAATGCTACTTAAAAATCACTCCTCATTATCTGGTGGGGCTTGAATATTCTACATAGGAAGGCTCAGGCTTATCAGCTAGAAACCACTGAGACACAGCAGAAGAAACACTGGGTTGGCAGTGGCTGAGGAAGATTTTATTCAAATATGTATTTATACCTGTACCTATACCTGTACCTATCATCTGTCTCTCTCCGTCGTGGTTTTGATTTGCATTACCCTAAGGATTAGTAATGTTGAGAATCATTTCATATACTTGTTGTCCATTTCTATGGCTTGTTTTGAGAAATGTCTCTTCAGGCCCCTGTTCATTTTTTAATTAATTAATTTGCTACTTAATAAATTAATTAATTTTATTGTTAATCCTCACCCAAGGATGTTTTTCCATTGATTTTTTTAGGGAGAGGGGAAGAGAGAGGGAAAGACAGATAGAAACATCAATGTGAGAGAAACACATCGATTGGTTGCCTCCTGCACATGTGGGAGGAGCCTGCAGCCAAGTACTTGCCCTTGGCTGGAAGGACCCTTTGGTCCTCAGGCTGACATTCCACCCACTGAGCCAAACTGGCTAGGGCCATTTTTTTAATCTGGTTATTTGTTTTCATGCTATTGAGTTGTCTGAATTCCTTATACATTTTGGATATTAGCCTCTTATCATATATATGGTTTGCAAACATATCCTCCCATTCCATAGGCTGTCTCTTCTCTATAATTGTTTCTCTTGCTGTCAGAAATTTTTTGTTCATTTTTGCTCTTCTTCTCTGAGCTGTTGAGGTCATGTCCAAAGTTCATTACTACCAGTTACGCCAAAACTTTTTTCCTCTGTGTTTCCTTCTAATAATTCTATGGTTTCAGACCTACTTATTTAAGTCTTTAATCCATTTTGAGTTAATTTAATACATAAAATGAGATAGGATCATATTTCACTAAAGTAGAGACTAGAAAAACAAAAGATGAATGAAACTAAAAGTTGGCTTTTTGGAGAAACAATAAAACTGACAAACCTTTAATGAGACTAAGGGAAAAATGAGAGAAAACTTAAATAAATAAAATTATAAACAAAAGAAAAGACATAACTGACACCACAGAAATACAAAGATCATGAGAGACTCCTGTGAATAATTATAGGCCAACAAATTGGAGAACCCAAAAAAGAAAAGGATAAATGCCAAGAAACACACAACCTACCAAGACAGAATCAGGAAAAAATAGAAAAGCTGAGCCAACCTCTCATTTGTAAAAGGATCGAATCAGCAATTAACAACCTTCCAACAAATAAAAGTTTAGGCCCGCTGGCTTCAACAGTGACTTCTACCAAGCATTCAGAGAAGAGTGAATACCGCATCTTCTCAGACTCTTCCACAACTTGAAAGAGGAGGGGACACTTTCAAACTTACTGCACGAGGCCGGCCTTCCCCGGACACTACAGCCCCATATCCCAGCTGGACACGAGGAACCATCCTCAGCGTCCCATGTTTGCCCGCTGGTGACTGTATCTGTAATGTCTTGCAAATGTACTCTAACTTTTGACACGTCCACCAGAAAAACGATAGAACGGGAGCAGGAAGCACTTAATCCCTGATGACAAAGAATGCGTCACTGGTATAGAACTGGAAGTAGGTAGAACAGTGCCTTCTCACTATGTCTAATGTAGTGGAGACTCATACTTCGATAAGCATATTCTAACAAAGTTATTTCAATGCAATTTTTTAAAGTATACATATTTTTATTGATTTCATAGATGGGGAGATAGATAGAGAGAAAAAGAGAGAGAGACATCAATGATGAGAAATCCTCAATCTGCTGCCTCTTGCACACCCCCACTGGGGATCGAGCCCACAACCCAGGCATGAGCCCTGACCTGGAATTGAACCGTGACCTCCTGGTTCATAGGTTGACACCCAACCACTGAGCCACACTGGCTGGGCTCAACATGATTTGAACAATGGCCTCTGACAGTGGACAGAGCCAGGACTCGGCCACTAGCCACATGCACTGCTATTTCTCCTGGTTTCACTCTCCTCGCCTGTTGAATGTTTCAAGGATTCAGAGTATTCAGGTAAGTACTGAGTGAAATAAGGAAGCGGTGTGAGCACTCAATAGCAATCATAACTTGGTTATAAATTATTGGGTCAATGGCTCACCGGGTATCCAGGGTTTACGAGAAGATGCCTCATACCAGGCTCCTGACAGCACGCACAGGGGAGTTATTAACTCTGACCCCTGGGAAACGCTGAGAAGCTCGCTTCCTGGAAACCTCCAGCACCTCCTGTCTGTCCCACCGAACGCCATCGACAGCTGTTTGGCTCCAAGGCCTCCACATGGACTCCAGTGACTCACCCTTTCTGACGTGACCCTCAGCGGCGACCCAAATGGCCTATGTTCTCTGCACCGTGCTTTGCAAAAACTCTGAGACAGTGTAACTTTAACGATCTGTTGATATTTGAAAAGAGAAAAGCTCTGATTTGTATATGGGAAAAATGAATGCAAGGTTCTGCTTTTCCAGATTCTAATTTTATACTTCAAGTATTTTTGTTTAAGGAGATACTTGATCTCTTTGACAATCCTGATTGAATTAAAAATGGCAAAGGAAAGTCTGGACCAAGTATGTCAAACCCACAGGCTCACGCGGGCCCAGTAAACAAGGTTTAAGTGTATGTGGGCCGGAAAAAAACACACAAAAGCTTCCATTTCCATAGAAACGTGGGTTTATTTCCACAGAGACATGCTGAATTCAAGGGGCTGAAATAGATGAGTCATCATTAACATAAAATAATGGAACATTTTAATAAAATTAATATTTCTTCTTGAACATTAACTTACCAGACACTGAATAACTGCACAAATGGATAAGTGTCATGCAAATACCATATTTTTCAGTGTATAAGACAACTTTTTAACCCAGGAAAACCTTCTCAAAACTCAGTGGTTGTCTTATACACCGGGTGTCATCTTATAGGGCGGGTATATCCCAAATTCTATATTTTAACTGGAAAAGTTGGGGGTCATCTTATATGCTGGAAAATATGGTAAACCTATTTTTCTTATTTTCCAAGAGCGAAATATTTCCTGTTGTGCACACCAAACAAGTCAGTCCAAGACTAATGACTGCTAAAATATTCGCTGCTGGTATTAGTGGAGAGAAATGGTGCACCTGTGCATAAGGCACGTAAGGGAAGTGAATGCAACATGGTTATAGTCATCAGTCATTAGTGAACGTTGTAGTTCATTATTAATAATTATGTATAACAGGAGATTGTAAAAATTAAGTTATTAAATTATGTTTCTTACATACCATTCTATTGGCTGGGCCAATATATTGGCAAAAATATTCATTGTGGGCTGCCTGCGGCCCTTGGGCCACGAGTTTGACATGCTTGGTCTAGACTGAATCAACGCAATGTGCGCGCACACATCAGACACAAACAAAACTCCGCTGGGAGGCCTCTGGGTGCTGGGTAGGCTGCGGTCCGTGGGCTGGGAGCTGTGTCTCACCTGGGCACCTTCACCCCTCCCGTGCAATGCAATCCCATCTGCTCATCCTTCAAACGTCAGACTGTCCACCCATTTTACTAACAAACACACATCTTCAGCTCCGCAGGACATGAGTGGGAGCACTTCTACTTGCCATTTTTTTGAAAAATGTTACACTAAGGAAGAATAACACAGTTCTTCCCGATGCTAACCTTGCCTGGCTGGCGTGGCTCAGTGGTTGAGCATCGACCTATGAATCAGGAGGTCAATGGTTCGACTCCCAGTCAGGGCACAGGCCCATGTTGGGGGCTTGGTCTCTGGTGTGGGGCGTGCAGGAAACAGCCAATTGATGATTCTCTCTCCCTTCCTCTCTGAAATAAATAGAAATATATACCATATTTTCTGGCATATAAGATGACTATTTAACCAGGAAAAATCTTCTCAAAAGTTGGGGGTCGTCTTATATGCCCAGTAGTCTTATACTCCCGAAAATAAGGTATTTTTTAAAAAAAACAACAAGTGCATAGCTTAGCGGTACATCCAGATACTCCTGTCTTGTGTAACCGCTCTGATTGAAAGTGGGCATATTTACACAGAGGGTGTGTACTGGCACAGGTTGCCGGTGGACTGTATGCACACACATAGCGTGTGTGTGTGTACACATCCATGTAATGCAGTTCGGTGCTGTGTTCTCCAGTCCCACCGCCATCCACGTCTGGCCAAAGCGCGCTCCAGGCAGAGTGCCATCCCTTCTCCCTCCCCCACTGAAGCCACTTGGAACCCATCGGAACGTGGCGGCGAACTCCATTTGCCAAGTTCTGTGCATAAAAAAAAACCTACACCAACACATCCTTTGATCTTTCCGAGCCATAAATACGTAATAAACTACATGATGGCCCCGCTGATCTGTCCAACATCAATCTTACCTTCCCTCTTTATGGCTTCATCAAAGTAAGATATGATCAAGGTACAAAAGAGTTAAAGAAGCTGTTTATCTTAATGTTTCCTCGGAGAGCGCGCTGGGTCTTGTGAGGACAAATTATATATGTAATATTTCATGAACGATGGGGAAGCATTAAAAATCACCTCTGCTCGGAGTGAACACGGCACTCTGGCTCGCTGCCAACGCTTCCTCTCCCCTCCGGCCTCCTGGCAGAGAGGGTGTCATTCCGATAACGCTGCAGGCTGCTCAGAATTCTGTTTTTGAGGCACAGATTAGGGTCTGCACATGATCCTTTTCATTTTTATTTTTTTAAAGTCCAGGAAACTGCACCCCGCACAGCTCTCTGGCTTGAGCTAAAGAGTGCTGACCAAAATCAGGGCTTGTTCAAATGTTAACTCACCATCATAGTAAGGTGTATGGGGAATAAAATAAAGTGCGGATCCCGGGACGGGGTCATGTTCGCAAAGGACAAGACATCTTGTTGCTGGACCATTAAAGGGGCAGAACCCTGGCTTCTGTGCCCCTGGTTAGGTTCACTGAGTGCTTTCCCCAGCAAGCTGCGAACATCGGTTTCGCCAGGTGATGAAATCTTTAAACGGACTCCTGTGAAATGTTGGAGGAAAGCAGGAAAATTATGCCAGCCATAAACTGAGTGAGTGATGGGCTGGCAGTAAAATCTACATTTTTTTTTCCAAAAAGGGCCAATAGGCTTGAACTAAGTGTTTCCAGCATTAGGAGAATGTAAGTACTGGCTTCTAACGGAACACAATACTTACTGAAGTTTATCCTGATACATTTAGTGCAGGGAAAGGGAACGATTTATGTCGATGGGCACAGTTCCATAAGTGTGAGCTGTGTACTGTGTACCTTCTTCATGGAAGTATGAAACGGCCTGGGTGTGCGTGTATGGATAGCAATAAACCAGAGAATTTCCTCCAAGGTGCAGCATCATTCTATCAAGGAAAGAAAAGAAAAAACATAACCTCTCAACAGATCAATGGGCTTCGATCATGTGGAAATGCACCACAAAATTTTAATCTCACTCACAATTGTGCAAATAATTCATAACACAAGTTTGGTAAAAAAAAAAAAATGAGAGAATTTTTCATTCTGATATATTACCTGAGGCAGATTTTAAAAAATGAGAATATCTTAAAGAAATTTCTGAAAATAATGTATTTTTCCCATTGGCAAAGAAACAGAATAAAAAAGATCAGTAGTTCACAGTAGGTTTACTGGTGAATTTGCACAAGGAAAACATCATGAACTGTCGTGAATATTCAAACAAATGTATGATTTATAGTGGTCTTACTGTAACTTTTAAAAAAATGTGTAATTGCCAAAACCGGTTTGGCTCAATGGATAGAGCATTGGCCTGAGGACTGAAGCGTCCTGGGTTCAATTCCGGTCAAGGACATGTACTTGGTTGTGGGCACATCCCCAGTAGGGGGCATGCAGGAGGCGGCTGATTGATGTTTCTCTCTCATCAATGTTTCTAACTCTCTATCTTTCTCCCTTCCTCTCTGTGAAAAATCAATAAAAAATATATTTTAAAAAATGCCTAAAACACTGGTCCTTGCTTCATACCAAAAAATTTCTGCGATAGACTCTTTCCTTAAAAAACAGATATTACCAGATTGGATATTAAAAAAAATAAAAAATGAATAAATATTATAATCCCTACAAGGTACACACTTCAGAATCAAAGATATTGGAACATTGGAACATTTTAAAAGAGGTATAAAGGAAAAGATGCAACATAATAACTATAATATTATTTTAAATTCTAAGACTGATTAGAAATGCATATACCTATTCAGAAACAGAATCCCAAACATATGAAATAAAAAAAAATAAACCGAAAGGAAATATCAAGGGATCAATAATAATCGCCGAAGATACCAATTGCTCATTCCCAATTGCTGGTGGTGCACATAGATGGAAATTCAGAAAGTTTCCGGCAGCCCTGGACCAGATTAGCATTGATTTAACCTCACTGACATGTACACGCATTTTGCTCAATTTCTGCCGAATAGACATTCTGTTCAAGCAGAGAGATTCTCTAGGATTGACCATATATTGGGCCACCACGTAAGTATCAATGGCTTTTTCAAATATCTACTGTTACCATACAAATATGTCCTCTGAGCACAATGGAATTAAATTAGGGATCATCCACAAATTTAAAACTTGGGAAGCCCCTCCCCTAACCCCAGAATGTTTGGACATTAACACACTTCTAAATACCCCACGGACAGACATGGTGAAAACGTGAAAACGTAAAGGCTTACAGAAGAAAGCAAAGAGCTTGTACCATTCTACATAGAATTCTCTTAGGACATTTCAAACATTATTTTAATTCACAAATACTTCTCCCTACCCCTTCCCCTGTTACTAATCATCACTATCACAGTTATTCTGGTACAAGTCTGATGATTATTCTTACATTTGATTTTCTGAAATGGGGCTTCGGGACAAGAGACATAAAATTTTTAAAAATCTTTTTATATACTGTCAAACCACTTTTTCAAAGAGTTTCTGTTACTTTTCAAACTTAGCAGAAGTGAATGGAAGTGTCAGATTTATCACCTTATTCTAACACTTGTTGTTTTTTTAATCCTCATCCAAGGATGTTTTTCTGAGGATATTTTCCCATTGATTTTTAGAGAGAATGGAAGAGAGAGGGGAAGACAGAGAGAAACATTGATGTGAGAGAAACACACCGACTGGTTGCCTCCTACATGCACCCAACCAGGGCCCAGACAGGGGAGGAGCCTGCAACCGAGGTATGTGCCCTTGACCGGAATCGAACCCGGGACCTTTTGGTCCACAGGCCCATCCATGTTCTATCTACCAAACCAATCCAGCGAGAGCCTGGCTCTTGTATTTTAAACCATCACCATGTTTCTGCCAATGGGAGAGGACAGACAGCTTAGTGTTTTAACTCCATGCTCACAGAGAGTGTGTGCTGTGTCCCTACCGTGTATCAGGCACTGTGCTAGACTCAGATTAGAAATGTGGACAATGATGCTCATATTAAAAAGATAAGCATCAACCTGTGAAATCGGCAACAGAGACAAAGAATAAGAGACTCCTTGTGTGAAACAGAAAACATGGATTTTAAGTGATGCAGTAAAAGAATAAGATTATAAGCATAAGAAGTTTTGGACACATTTAGCAGACATCTGAAATGCAAAACAAAAACCATAAGTGACAAGGCTTATTTGTATTACTTTTTTAAATTTTTGAATTTCAGTCATTTGTCAAATGAACTTTTATCCCTGAATATGTTACTAGAATGATATTCACAGCCCCCACATGCCTAAATGCCCCATAAAATTAACTGGATATTATACTATAGTTATTATGCTATTACTCATACTGAGAGCCTTACATTATAACTAGAAGAATTATGAACAACAACAAAAATCTGCCTTTAGCCCTAACCAGTTTGACTTAGTGGATGGAGTGTCCGCCTGCGGACTGAAAGGTCTCAGGTTCGATTCCAGTCAAGGGCATGTACCTTGGATGCAGGCACATCCCCAGTGGGGGATGTGCAGGAGGCAGCTGATGGATCTTCTCCCTTTCTCTCTGTAAAAAATCAATAAAAAATATGTTTTTAAAATGTGCCTTTACAATTCACCTGTTGCATTAGCTTCCTATTGCTGTTGTAATGAGTTACCACAAACATAACTTAGAGCAACACACACCTCTTTTTAAAATTGCTCTCAAAAAGAGAGGAAGGGAGAGGGAGATAGAGATAAACATTGATGTGAGAGAGAAACGTGGATCAGTTGTCTCTCCTATGTGTCTGACCAGGGACTGAACCCACAGCCTGTGCCCTGATCAGGAATCAAACCAGCAACCTTTCAGTGCCCAGGATGGCGCTCAACCAACTGAGCTACACTGGACAGGGCATGCCATATATTTCTTATCTTACCGTTCTGGGGATCAGAAAAGCGGAAATAGGTTTCACTAGATCATATTCAAGGCCTGGGCTCTGCTGCATGCCTTGGGAAGGCTCCAGGGAGAATTTATCTCCTTGTTTTTTCTTTTTTTTTATTTAAATTCTTTATTGTTTAAAGTATTACACATGTCTCCTTTTCCCCATGGACCTCTACCTGGCCCCTCACGCCCCCTGGCACATGCCCTCATCACCTACTGTCTGTGTCCGCTGGTTGGGCTCATATACATGCATACAAGTCCGTTGGCTGATCTCCCACCCCCTCCCCCGGCGCCTTCCCCAGAGGTTGGACAGTCTGTTCGATGCTTCCTATGTCTCTGGCTTATTTTTGCTCATCAGTTACGTTGTTCAGTGTATCCCACACATGAGTGAGATCATGTGATATTCATCTTTCTCTCACTGGCTTATTTCACTGATCATAATGCTCTCCAGGTCCATCCATGCTGATGCAAATGCTAAGAGTTCCTTCTTTTTTACAGCAGCGTAGATTCCATTGTGTAGATGCACCACTGTTTTCTGATCCACTCCTCTGCTGATGGGCATTTAGGCTGTTTCCAAACCTTAGCTATGGTGAATGGTGCTGCTGTGAACATAGGGGTGCATATATCTTTTCTGATTTCTGATTTTGATTCCTTGGGATATATTCCTAGGAGTGGGATTACTGGGTCAAATGGGAGCTCCATTTTTTGTTTTTGGAGGAAACGCCATGCTGTTCTCCACAGTGGCTGCGCCAGTCTGCATTCCCAGCAGCAGTGCATGATGGTTTCTTCCCCCCAACCCCCCTCATCCCCCAGCACTTGTCGATGGTTGATTTCCCCTTGTTTTTCAGCAGCTTCCTGAGGCTGCTCACTTGCCCTGGCTCATACATAGCCTTCCCTCCATCTCCAAAGCTAGCAGCTTCTTTGTCTCTCTCTCTCTCCCTCTCCTTCCCCCTCCCCCTCTCTCTCCCCTTACCTCTCCCTGATTCTGCTTTCCTTGGCACATTGCCTCTGACCCCTAAGGACCTTTGTGATGTAATTGGGGCCATCAGGTAACCCAGGATAGTCTCATCTTGACCCCCTCATCTTCATCACATCTAAAACCCTCACGCCATGTTTGATAAGATATTCATGGGTTGCCTGAATTAGGACCAAAACATCTTTTTTTGGGGGGGAGGAGGGGAAGGAGAGGGTTACTCCTCTGCTTAGATCACGTATATTCTACAACAAATAGAGGTTTTATGACAAGATATAAATAACTGCCATGTGTTTACTTCGTAAACATACATGGAACTTTGCTATGGTTTGTGATATAGTCGAAATACACTGTCTGCCCTGATGGTATGTGGGAAATAGTAGTTTCTCTTTCCCTTTACCACCCGTAACTGTCATTTTCCCATTCCAGACTGAGATTGGAGGTTACACAAAAACACACTTGTCAGCTAATGAGAATACGAAAGCTAAGCTATTTTCTCTATTAACAACTTTGCATTACACACCATGTATTTTGTTCCGCAGGGCGGAAGGGACTTCACAAATGAGAAAACTAAGTGCAGCGTTCAGTGCACACTCAGAAAATTAGAGGCCTGGGATTTGCTCTCTATAAGAAAACACATTTTAATGATCTCATCCCCCCACCCCACCCCACCCCTTCTTACCAG
>PVJN01029071.1:0-26751 GCA_004026805.1 Lasiurus borealis | reverse complement strand
AGAAAACAGATAAACGGGGATGCTGATACTTTTTGCCAGTAAAAAGGGGTTCGTGGTGAGGAGCAGAGTGAGCTAAGCTAGAGAAAAGTGATTGAGGTTGCGGGGACTGTGAATGCCTGGCTCAGGAGTGTGCTTTCATACCGTTGCCAACGGAGGAGACTTGAAACCTTCTGGGAAACGAAGGGGCACGGGGAAAAGTGGCTTAGAGAGATTAATTCGTTGGTGGAATGTCGCGTGGTTTTGCAGAGAGCTTGGAGGCAACAGGAGGCTGTTTGCTTTGAGTTGATAAGGGCGTCCAGGAGGATGGTTGCTCTGGCAACGTCAAGGAAGGATTGAATAGGAAAAGGACGGTAGGAAAGCAGACAATGGGGAGGCTATAGGAGGTTTCACTGAGAGCAATAAATGAGGAGGACTGGTCTGAGACAGACGTGGCAACCTGCTGCGTTGAGGCTGTTGGCAGGACACGTGGGCTATGATGTCTAAAGTAGTTCATTTCTGCCCCGTGAAACGTTAGAAATGTAGTTTAGTTGGGGGTCACAAAGGGGTACACATTGAAGTACTAAATAAATGGGACATATGAATGCTCCAGGCTATTTTTAAAAAACAGATCAACGGGGATGCTGACCAGAGCTGCGGCTTGTACGCCTCTGCTCCAAGGTGGGCTTGCCTGGGAACTATGAAACGGTTTTGCACTCTCAACGTTGTCCCTTTTAGGCAGGAGAGAGCATCTGCTGTGAGAGCATTCCCAGTCCTCAAGGGGCTTATAAACTAGTCAGGGAGTATATGTTTAATAGGATTAGCTGAAAAATGAACAAAGGTCAGGTGGTGGTTTGGTAGTATGTCATGGCTGCTAACTTTGACGTGCTAAGTGTAACGTTATTGATGCCTTTTATGCGTGGCTAAGGGGGCTAACACTTAGCAAATTAGATTCCTTAACTTTTGTCCAGCTCTTATAATTTATGGGTACAATAGAGCATGTTACTTTGGGCAAAACATTTAATCCCTCTGTGCCTTGGCTTCCTGTTTATAAGAGAGGAAGCTTGTAGTGGCAGCATTCGTAAACGTTTAGAAAGCCACAGATAAAAAGCACTGGAGGATTCTCTCTCCTCCTACTCCCACCCCCAACCACTGAGTCAGTCTTTCCGAAAGGTCATCCATTTTTCATTGAATTCTTTCAATTGCTAACTCCCTAAGCCAGTTAATTAGCATTTTTCTAAACCGCTCTCGCCAGTCCAGAGCTGACAGATATAGTCTCTCACTGCCTTTTTGACCTCCTGTGCCTGCCCATCTTGCTGACCCCTTTTTATTCAGCGGCGGCCACCATGTGACTCCCATCTCGAAGTTCTTGGATCGGTTCCAGCCGTACCCGAGGGAAGTAGAGTCCTATAGTAACACTCTGGAACCTCCACCAACACGAGGCAACAATGGTCACTGAGAAATTCAGTCTCCATTCGATGGATTAAGCTCCTGCTTGGTTTCTAAGTCTCACTCTGTCTACCAGATCTGGCTTTGGATACCTGTTTTATTGCCCAAGTCCTTGCCCCCTCCCAAATGTGCCCCAGGCGTCGTCTCAAGGACTTGAATTCTATTTGTTTTCATCAGTTCCTCATCGGGAGAGAAATCCTGACCTGAGATCCAGCACTGAGACTGGGGCCTTGCTGTAAGGAACACATTTTCTTAACGCCGGCCAGGATTTCCCAAGTTTTGTCTGCTCCTGGGTTTCCCAAGGTTGTGTTCCAGCTGCCCATTGGCTTACAACACGCTGCTCTGTTGAACAAGCCTGATGTTGGCTGCCTTCCTGGCTGCTGCCCGTTCTATACCCTTCAGACACTGTCTTCTGCCTGCAAGTACATCCCACTGTGGATGTATCTACTTCTCCCAGGCTACCTCACTCCCATTACAGTTAATCCTTCCATACTAAGCGACAGCAGACATTTACTGGCGTGGAAACTGGTGTGGCATTGGAATGTTATCCTTGTTTACATCTTTCTTTGTGTTGGAAGGCTTGGGACCAGTTCCAAACTCTGCTCAGCGAGCTTTCCTGTCTCCTTTGGAAGAAACAAATGAACACTTGACAATACCTTGTGTCCACCATCAAGCCTCAAGGCAATTTTTTTTTTATTGTAAACTTGTATTATTTTATCTTAATTTTGCTTTTAGACATACTAACACACACATATACACATATATATAGACATATATATGTGTATATGTATATGTGTGTGTATGTATGTGTCTGTCTGTATGTGTGTGTGTGTATATATATATATATATACATATATATATGTGTATATATATATATGTATATATATATATATATATATGGTATATTTTGGCCAGTGTTAGTTCACCTCTCTCAATTTCAAGTCTCAATTGGGACTTAATGGCTTTGTGGTTATAAGGAAACAAGTCAAGCTGGGGATGGTGTTCTACAGAGGTAGTTTCAACCTTTAAGGTACCTTAGAATCTCCCGGAGGGCTTGTTAAAATAAATTGCAGGGTCCCCAGACCAGAGTTCTCTGGAGTAGTGCCTGAGAATCTGCATTTCTAACAAGTTCTCAGATGATGTTGACACAGCTGGCTCTGGGACTACACTTTGAGAACAACTGGTCATACGTTTAAACTGGCCACAGGTAACCAGAAGCTGCTGAGGGTTATTCATCAGTTCAAACTCTTACCTGAACGGATGAGGTAGAGAGGGCTGAGAAAAGAGACCTTCTAAAGTTCCGTCCATGCCGTTAGGATGACTGCGGGGGTCAGAAGTCTTCTCAGCAACTTATTACTCAGAGAATGTGGTGAATATTAGTTTCTTGGAGCTTTGGTTTTCCCATCCATAAAATTAGGGGTAGCCGCTATGCTGTCCTGACTCGAGTGTTGTGAATGTCCAGTGACATGGGGGTGGAAATGTTTGAACTGTCAAGTGCAATGGCACTGGGAGTATTGCAATGGTCTTCCCATACGCTCCTTAAAATGTCACCAGCTTCTCTGGGCTCTCTTGCTTTTCTCATTAATGATAGCAACTTTAATCCAGGAGTACAAAATAGTACTTTTATTGCTCTCAGAAACTCAAACTTCAAACTCTAAAACAATTTCAGTCCGTGAGATCAGACACGCCTCATAAACATTACAAAGAGCTAAGAACGATCCCATCTTTACAGCTATAAAAAGGGAAGTACAGGATCCTTATTGTGACTTGGGGTGCAATCGCAGTTAAATGTTTCCTCCCTGTTTAGATTGGCCCATTCATAAAAACGGTTACAAGCTACAGCACGCTAACAAATAAAATCACGGCACACCATGGTAAATCTGTCCACCACATCCTTTTGCCTCTCTCGTAACTCCTCTTAATTTATTTGTCTTTGGGAGTGGTAAGTCCTCCCGGTACTGGTTGTGGCTGTTTTCCTCACCCTCAGGGCTTTCAGCTCCCTCCAAGGGCCGATGCAGCTCTTGCTCAGATCGGGTGCGTGTGTGATTTTTCAAGTGCCATCCCACTGTGCCTAATTCCTGTAGGGCAGCGGTTCTCAACCTGTGAGTCGCGACCCCTTTGGGGGGTCGAACGACCCTTTCACAGGGGTCGCCTAAGACCATCAGAAAACACCTATTTCCATGGTCTTAGGAACCAACAGACTGCTCCTCGGTGTAGCAAAGCGTCGCCATGTAGTTTACTGTTGTCATATGAAGACTGTTACCCATGCATGCTACAACCATGACTCAAGACTAAAAATTTCACTTATTTGTAATTAGAAATAAATATTTCACAATATATAATTACGTATTGTTTTTGTGATTCATCACTATGCTTTAATTATGTTCAAGTTGTAACAATGAAAATACATCCTGGATGGCAGATATTTACATTACAATTCCTAACAGTAGCAAAATGACAGTTATGAAGTAGCCACGGAAATCATTTTATGGGTGGGGGTCACCACCACATAGGAGCTGTCTTAAAGGGTCGCGGCATTAGGAAGGTGGAGAACCACTGCGGTAGGGCCTGCAATGGGAAGCTCAGATACTAGCCTCCGGGCTCCTAGGGCTTTAAGAAATGTCACCAAACGTCAGCCAGGCTGCCGAGGAGGTTCTGAAGGCAAGGTTTCCGGAGAGTGAACGATCCGGTTCAGGGGCTGATCAATGAACCTGCCAGGGCCGCCTGCAATGGGGTCTCCGGGAGCCCCCGCCCCTGGTTCCCACGGCCCCCGCCCCCGCCCCCGCCGGCCGGGCCGCGCGTGCGCGCGCTTCCCCCGGGCGCCGGCAGGAGGCGCCCGCGGCCCCCAGGCGCAGTGCGCGCCCGCGCCGAGCCGGCGGGAGGGCGGAGGGCGAGGAGAGGCGGAGCTGGAGGGGGCGCGGCTTGCAGCCCGTCCCTCCCGGCCTCCCGGCCTCCCTCTCCGGCGGGTCCAGGGCGGGCAGGCGGCGGGGGTCGCGGCGGCGGCGGCGGCAGCACAGGCGGGCGGGGGCGGCGGACGCCTGGCTCCGGCTGCGGGTGTGAGGAGACAAGATGGCGGCGGCGCCCCGGAGGCCGGTCCCCTCCTCTCCTCCGCGCTCCTCCGCCCCGCCGCTCGCCGCCTCCTCCCCGGTCTCCTCCTCCTCCTCCTCCTCGGTCGCTGCCTCCTCCTCCTGCCGCAGCCCTAGCGAGGGCCGAGGCGCCGGCCCGCTCTCCCGGCGCTCCGGAGGCGGGTAGGCGGCGCGCGGGCTCCGGCGGCCGTGCCGCGCTGGGGCCGGGGCCGGGGCGGCGGCGGCGGCGGCGGCGGGCGGCGGCGATGGGGTCGCAGACGCTGCAGATCCTCCGGCAGGGGGTGTGGGCCGCGCTCAGCGGCGGCTGGTACTACGACCCTCACCAGGCCACCTTCGTGAACGCGCTGCACCTCTACCTGTGGCTCTTCCTGCTCGGCCTGCCCTTCACCCTCTACATGGTGAGTGTGGGGGCGGGGAGGCCGCGCGCCGGGGCTCCGGGTCGCGGCGGCGCCCTCTCTCTCTCCCCGCGCCGGTCCGGGGCGTGCATCGCCGCGGTCACGCTCCCTTCCCCCCCCCCCCCGGTCTTTGGGGTTTTCCCTCTGACTTCAGGGGTGACAGCAGACACGCAGCAGCGGCAGCCCCCCGCCGGCGTCCGGGGGCTGCGGGGGGCCCCCGCGCCTTCCCGCCCCGGGAGGCAGGGCCCTGGCCGGAGGGCCGTGCGCGGGGCGCCGTGCGTCCTGCCCCCGGGGACGCCGGTGTGGGCTGCGCGCCTCGGGCCCCCGGCGCTCCCTCCGCCCGAGCGGCGCGCGCCCCTCCCCGGGGGCAGCCGCGCTCCGCCGCCGCGTCTCCGCGCCGCGTGCGGAGCCTCCGGAGCCGGGCGGCCGGGCTCTTCCCTCGCCTCCCCGCGGCGGTTGGAAAGCTGATGGTTGTTAACCTTTCCTGCCTCTAAAGATCATTGGTTTGGTTTTTATTCGGCTCAAATAAAAACTGGCTCTTCTCCGCGCAGCCCCGTGGCCCCGGGCGGTGCTGCCTCCGGGCCCGCTTTGCGGGGAAGCCGGTGGGCATTTCTGCGGGTCTGTTGGTTGGGGTCGGTTCAAGGCCCTTTTACTGATGGACACAGGGCAAGCACTGCCTGTTGCTGAATTCAGTAACCATCAGCTTCTCCGAATAATCCAGTTTTTTTTTTAAAGCTGTGTTTTCACTCAAAGTTGTAAGCGCATTTTTTTTATTTTTTTATTTTTTTTGGTAATACTTTAGGTTAGGGTGGGGCTTTGGGGGAAATAATGCGGAAGAGGGATGATACTTAAGCTTGGATTACATTTTTTTTTTTAAAATAACGGTAAGGGAGGAAAAGATGGTAACTTTATTTTGGGAAAACTGCTTTGACTATATTTCTGCTAACTGTGTGCTTCTTCATGGAGCTAAAAAGTAAGGATGTTGGATTAGGAAATCTGGGACTAGGACTCGAAGAACTGCTTAAAGGTGAGGGCACTCAATTTATCCCTAAAGTGAAGCTTATTTGTACTAATTGGCCAGGAAAACGCTTGCTTGGGGGGAAAAACGTGCTAAATTTCACTTTTCTCAAAAAGATTTTTAAGTGTTTATTGAGATTGTTTTTGAAGGGACTTACTGTTTGAGGGGAAAATTACCTTTTGAAAATGCTGCTGCCTGATGGCTTATTTATTTATTTTTTTTTAGGGGACTTGTACAGTCTTGCCCAATTCTGAAAATGTTTCTAGGAGTATTAGAATTTTCAATTAATTCTGGCCCAGGGAGTTCTAGCTGTACTTCTGTTCCTTCCAGGAATATGACATCATTAACGAACAGGTTAATTACTTTGGGTGCAAGAATCCTCGGGCTGGCACAGAGCTTTCTTTCATAGCAGATGTCTGTTATATTCAGGGGGGTTATACATTTAAAACAGGCTGGTCCTTGAGATGTAATGATTAGCTGCTGTGTCCCAGTCTAAGATTTCCATGTTAGTCCATTAACATCACAAAAGAAAATTTAGAGTAAATAGAAAGCAATACGTTGAATTTAATGCTTCATTTGAGGAGTTTATTCAGGTAAATGAATTCACAAATAATATTTGAGTTTCTACTATGTACTGGGCAATTTGCTGGGTTCTTTCTGGGAAAATGAAACTGCTTCTCTGACTTTTTTTTTTTAATCTCAGTTAATGGCAGTTCTGCTCTTCTTAAATCTTTTAGAAGTTCTCTTTGATTCTTTTTCTTGTGGATTCTGTCTTCAAAATCTAACTAGAATCCAGCTAATCATCATCCTCACTCCCTTGGTTCAAGCTACCATTATGTTTCCTCTGGATTATTGCAGTGTTCCAATCAGGCTCACTGCTTCTATTCTGTGTTCTCTGTTCTCTGTGCAGAAGTCTGAGTGATTCTTTAAAACATAGATCATCAGATCAGGGCACTCGTCTATTCTCAGAGCCTGCCTTCCCATGTGTCTGTCATCCTCCCACCCCCAACACACACATTTGCCTTCTTACCATTTTTTCCACACAACGATGTTCCTGCCTCATGGGCTTTGTGCTTGCTCTTCCCCCTCTGTCTGGATGACTCCTTTCCTCCAGAAATGTCTGTGATTTGCTCCACATATTTCAGTTTGCATGTGAGGCTTTCTCTGACAACCTATGTAAAATACCAACTTCCCAGCTCCTACAATATTTCCTAACTCCCTTATCCTCCTTTATTTGATAGCATTTATCACTAATTGACATACATTTATTTACTTAATGTCTTCTCATTAGAATATAAATTTCAAGAGGGCAGAGACTGATATATTAAAAAAATGCGCTTACAACTTTCAGTGAAAATACAATTTAAAAACAAATCATTTGGAGAAGTTGATTGTCCTGAATTCAGCAGTAGGCAGTACCTTCCCTTTGCCAATCAAAGGCTTTAAACCGACCCAAACAAATCTGCTGCAAGTTCACTGCTTCAAGACCAGTATGAGTGCCAAGCACAGAGTAAGCACTAAAATACTAAATAAATGATTAGAAATGAACAAAACACAGCTTTGCCTTCAAGGAACAATGAACAGTTATAAGCATTAGAACTGTTGTGACCGGGAACTTATAGAGTGGGGATGATCTTAGTCCATGGGAGGATTTGTAAACATGTGAGGAAACATGCTAATACTTCATATTGAGGTAGATAGTTTGAAGTATACATTTGAAGGAAAATCCAACATTTCATGTTAAAATCTCATTATAGATTATTCTTTGCTCTTCCAATAATAATGACAGATGATGCTAACTATTATGCTTTTAATCCCAAACCCTGTGTCCTCATTTTACCAATGATGATAACGGGTTTTTAGTCATCAGTGACTTATTTTGTGGCATTAAGCAAATAGTGAGCTGGGAGTTGATATACACAGAACTTGTAAAGCCATGTACTGGCATCCTTTTTCCTTTCCTTTCCTTTTTCCTTTTTCCTCTTCCTTCTCCCCTCCCCTCTTCCCTCCCCTCTCCCGTCCCCTCCCCTCCCCTCTTTCTGATACAAAGTCTGTGAAGAGTTAGGAAGAATATTAGGATGGTTTTTTTTTTTTAAATACCTATTTTGGTAAATGTAGTAATTGCTTCTCTGATTTTGTTTTTAGTTAAAATTTTTTTATTGAATAAATTTGACATAATATTGTATACATTTAAGGTGTATAGCTCATTGCTTTGATACATTTATATATTGTAATATGATTGCTGTTATAGTGATATTTATCACATTACATAGTATTATTATATACATTCATTATCTGTGCACTAGTTCTCTGGTTTATTTACTACTGGTTGCAAATTTGTACTCTTTTTGAAAAAATGGTTTGACTGTTTTAGGTTCCACATATAAGTGATATTATACAGTACTTTCTATTTCTCTGACTTATTTCACTTAGCATAATAAGGTCTTAGGACTTGTTATACAGATTCAAACACTTGTAACTTTTGTGGATACATTTTTCACCTTTCATTGTCCTTTCTGTTTCTCTTAAGACATTCACCCGATTTATCTTGTCATCAAGATTATTTTTGTACCTGACATGTCACAGATAGTGAGCTTTATAGATGTGAACTTCCTGGCATTTTTGTGTTTTGAAAAGCAGACTGGAATTGGTGTTATCTGGATTTGTATGTCTTGGCTTTGTAATTGAATGTGTCCTTTGGACAAGACTTTCCACCTTACTGAACCTAATTTATTCATTTGAGATATTGCATGGGCATTTTTAAAGAAAGTATTTATAAAGTAGAAAAATTATTCACCTTCAGAGTGGCCTTCAGTAACTGCCCTTTGAAGAATGGCTTATTAAAACTGTTTTCTCTGTAATGTTCTATGACTGCAGGAGATGAGATTGTAACTCAAACTATGATCTTAACATACTGCTCAATATACTGTTTACTCAACATATACCTCTTCTGTAAAGAGGTGTACATACCCAGGTGATGAACTATAACACTAAAACTCTACACAAGTGGTTCTCAGACTCCAGTTGACATCCAGTTCACTTGAACATGTTAAAAATATGCACTTGTGCATGACTACACGGATGTGGAAGATCTGGAGTGTGGCCCATTAACTTATGAGTATCCAGGTCAGTTTAAGAACTTGATAATGCCCATAATTCCCTTAAATCTGGCAGTCTACTCAGCATCTCCTCCTGACTGTTTCAGAGGCATCTCAAAGGTGTCATGTCCAAAACCATTCTCGATTCTCCACTCTAGGCACCACCCCAAAACTTGTTTTCTTACTCTGTCTTTGTCATCTTAGTTTATGGCACCAACTTGTATCTAGTTGCTTATGCCATCCCCCTTGTCTTCTGAGCAAATGTTATAAATTCTGTCAGACATAATTTCTGACAAATGTTAAATGTAAAGACATTTCTACTGTCTTTCCACTAATTCTGGTCCACCCTAACGTTTTGTTTGCTTAGCTTCTGTTCTTGCCCCATTACAACTATTTTTCCACAAAGTAAATGACATCAGTCTGTTTGTGTCATTCCTCCCCACCACCTTTTAATATCATTCACTGACTCTTTTGCATTTAAAATAAAATCTAGCATTCTTAACAACGCCCCCAAAGCCAGTTCCGCCTTTGTCTGCTATTTGTGCAGTTTTCCCGATCACACTGGTCTCCTTTCTGTTTCTGAAGAGATACTCTTCCCTTTAGCTCTTTGCAGAGCTGAGTTTACTGGTAAATAAACAGCATCTCCTTAGAGAGGTCTCTTGCATCATTCCATCCTGTAACTTTCTTCCATTGTGCTATCACAAACATACTTACAACTTTGTTTACTTTGCTCTCTAACATTCCCTCTCCCCAATACTGTGTAAGTTTCATCAGGGCAGGGACGTTGTCTGATTTATTTGGCAGGGTATATCCAGTGTTGACTCCTGTGCTTGGCTTTTATTAGGTTCTAAATGAGTATTTGTTGAATGAATTTTATATTATATATATGTGAATCTTTAGATTAATCAACTTAACTGATGCAGAATGGTTGGGAATAGGAGTGCTGTGATAGCTCGTATTAGCTGTGGAGTCACTTTTTACCTGGAGGTTAGGTTAAATATCAGTATGCAAGACATAAATAAAAATCAAATTTAAAAATCAAATACAGAACGATTCTTAAAAAACCCTTAAATCAAAGTGTAGCATATATAGCTTTTTGTATCTACCACTGTGCAGTTTATACATACATATGCTTAAACACACATATATAGTAATAAAGGCAATATAAATCTTTGAAGAGATTGTATTAAAAATTAAGTCACTCATAAAATTTATAAAGGTTTCAACTTTTTCTTCTTGGTTATTTTATTATTTTCTGTAGCTGATCTTTATCAGCTACAGAATGATAAATACTTTATTAGTGAGGATTTCTCTGAGACCTTTAAGTCATTTTCTTTCCCAGAGATTTAAAAAATATTTTAAAAGCCCTGCTAGCATGGCTCAGTGGTTCAGTGTTTGCCTGTCAACCAGGAGGTTATGGTTGGATACTGGGTCTGGGCACATGCCCATGTTGCAGGCTTGATCCCCAGTAGGGGACATGGAGGAAGCAGCTAATCAGTGATTCTCTCATTAATGTTTCTCTCCCTCTCTTTTCCTCTCTGAAATCAATAAAAATATTCACTATTTTAAATACCCATGTAAACAGGCTTAAGTTACAATGACTAAACCCAAAATCTTCATATTTTCTAAGAAGTTTAATTAAGGAAAGTTATAAATTAGTAATTAAAAACATGATTATTTAGTATTAGAATATTTTCTGTATCCTTTAGGAGAAGTTTAATGAATAGTAGACGGTTTGTTTTGACCTATGTTTTTTGCTTTTTCTTACCAGTATTCTCAGTATTTAGTATTGAGATGATTGTAATTATTCCCATATTGGTATGGCACAGGTTATAGCTCTTATATCTCTTGTTATGTCACCTATAATAAATTTAAAGATACATTGTCCAACGATGGTTTACAAACGAAGTTTCCAAGAAAGTAGCCATATTTGTTAGCTTGTAAAAAAACTTGTGAATTTACAAAATGTTTTAGTATCTTTTGTTAAAGATGTTTTCTGCTATTTGAGAAATTACTCCAAGTAAAATTATTTTGCTCTTGAAAAACTAGGAAAATTTATATTTCTTTTTCAGGTTTTGAATATGCAGGTAGTTTGCTTTCAGTAGCTGACTGTACTGAAAGTTAAATGTTTTTCCAACATTTTGCTATGAGAATTTTCAGACTTACAGAAAAGTTGAAAGAACTGTTCCCACTACCTGAATTCTGCATTTTTTGTTTATACATGTCTGTGTCTATTCACCTCTTTATCAAGGCCCTTTCTTTTTTCTTTTAAAATATACTTTTATTGATTTCAGAGAGGAAGGGAGGCAGAGAGATGTGGCTGAGTGTTGGCCTATTCCCCTGACCTCCTTGTTCATAGGCCAACGCTCAACCGCTGAGCGATATCTGCTGGGCGGCCCTTCTTTTTTTTTCAGAGAGATACGTGTGAAGTTACAGGCACCTGTACAGATCACCCTTAAACACCAGTATGCATACCATTAGAGTTCTAAGAGGCATAAGTCCTAGGT
The DNA here is from genome assembly GCA_004026805.1 of Lasiurus borealis. NCBI lineage: Eukaryota > Metazoa > Chordata > Mammalia > Chiroptera > Vespertilionidae > Lasiurus > Lasiurus borealis. The sequence goes on along the minus strand of PVJN01029071.1, from coordinate 15,222 downwards.
GAATCGCTGGGTAAAGTTTTGAGTTTTGAGAGGTGAATACACATGTTAGTTGAGCATCATTCGAGGAAGTTCTTGCTTGTCCTTCCCAGTCAGTCCTCTCCCTGTTGGCCTTGGCCTGATTTTTTCCCCTATCATTGATTTAGTTTACCCTGTTCGGGAACTTCATATAAATAGAATCAGGTAGGTATACTTTGTGTAAGTACCTTGTTCCTTTTTATTGCTATAACTATTCCTTTGTGTGAGTATACTACAGTTTGTTTATCCATTCTCCTGTAGATGAGGACCTCTTTCTAGTTTTTGACTATTTTGTAAAAGGTGTCACCCCAGCATGAGGATAGGTTTATTCAGAACTCAAAGAATTTAGAAACCTAATTGGATGTAAAAAATGTTTTTTTCTTCCCAAATAAGACCGTGTTTTAATTTAAAATAAATTAATGATTAATGGCATACTTTACCCTCTCATTTAAATTTTAGAAGACTATAATACTGTACTTTTATTTATTCAATATTTAGATTTTTCTCTGTTTTGTCAACACAGTAGAATCTTTTTGTTCAAATACACACACACACACACACACACACACACACACACTAAATCAGAAATTATAAATAAACCTGTTGAACATTTTAGTAATCAAAATGTATTTGGAGCTTACAAATACATATGCTTTTTTCTTACAAAAACGGGCTCATAAAATTTGTACTGTTTGAAGCCTCCTATTTTGCTTGACTGTAGATTGCGAATGTTACCATGGGGGGAACAAAAGCAGTTTCAACAGCTGTCTAGTAGACCATAGTATGGATGTGTTATAGTGTATTTAATCATTCGGTTATTGGCTCTGTAGGTTGTAGTTTTTAGCTATTTTGAAAACAGGAGTGTGAATATTCTTGTTAAATCTTTGTACCAGTCTTTTGTATACATTTCTGGAAGTAAAGTGGATGGATTATAGGATATGCATATTTTATTTGATAAATAATCATTTTTAAAACACTGAGTGAATTTTTATAATGAGAGAGAGAGTATATATTGACATTAATAATATGAGGTTCCTGAGAAGGCAAAGTAGGCTTGTGGTCCAGGAAGCATACTTAGCAAGGGATCAATCTCTGGAGGGAAGCAGGGAGGAAGGAAGGAGGTAAGGATGAATGCTGATGGAAGAAGGGATAAGCATTTGGTGGTGAAAGTTGAGGTAGGTCTTTTATGATTTATATTGAAGTACAGAGTTAGTGTTTTCTGTTGAGAGTGAAGGGGGAGGTGAGAAGGATATTCAAGGTTTGCGGTGGATTCTTATTTTTGGAGAGTGGCAAAGTGACCTGACTAGCAAAAGGGTGGTAGGATTGCCGGGCCGTTTTGAGGGTGCCTTTGAGGTTGGAGAACATGAGTTCAGAGTGTTGAAGAGAAATTTGGGGTAAAATTTATTTGGAAGCTATCAGCATTGTAGAGGATAATCTAAGCTATAGAGTAGGTAAGATATGGGGAGAAAGTATAATTCATTAAAAAGAAAATGGCTCAGCAGAGAAGGCCAGAAAGGTCAGAGGAAAAGGAGGAAAGTAACCTGTTCCAGAAGCCAAGGCAGGAGAGTATTTTGAAGAAAAGAAAATGGTTGAAAATGCCAAATTGCCTAATTTAAGTTTTCATGAACAATATTAAAAGTACTACTTGTCTTCCCAACTTTACTCAACACTTTCCAAAACAGAGTGTTGGTGTGTTAAATTTCTTATTCAATGGAATGTTGAATGAAATCATCTCAGTAATAATTTAAAAATATTTTTTAAATTGATTTTAGAAAGGAAGGGAGAGAAAGAGATAGAAACATCTCTGATTAGAGAGGATCACTGACCCGTTGTCTCTTGCACGTCCCCTTCTGGGGATTGAGCCTGCAACCCGGGCATGTGTCCTGACTGGGAATTGAACCGTGACCTCCTGGCAGTAATAGTTTGTTTTTGATAATAGGCAGAATTTCTCTTAAAGTGCTTGTCAAATTCAGTCTTCCTTTTTTAAAATTTAATTTTATTGTTTAAGATATTACAAATAGAAGTACATATGTCTCCTTTATTTCCTCATTGACTTCCCCCCAATTCAGACTTTCTTAGTCCAAATTAAGGGGATGTTATTGCACTAACATATGTCACATAGCTTTCATCTGATTTTTCCTATATTCTGTACTCAGATAATTTTCAGAGCAGGCATCTGGTAAACAAGCAAAAGTGTTTCTTTAAGAGATCGATTGACTTAATTCAGATCAAATAATAGAAAGAAGCAAAGGGTTTTCCTGTCTCTCTGCACAGCAGTGGAAGGCAAATAATTATTTTGCCTGAGGACCCCTAGAAATAGTAATGCTAAAATCGTATAGACAGGTGTGAAAAAGAACAGATTACAGCAAACATTCTGTAGATTTTACTACTGTTGACTTCTTTACCATATAGATAAATTTTACCAAATCCCAGTGAAATAAGTCTTTAATGATTCCTTGGTTCCTCTGCCTGTCCCCCAAGGAATTGGTTAAATACTTTCTTTGGTAGAATTGTAAAAAAGTTCAGACTTTCCTTCTTGTCCTTTATCTTTAGAATCTGAGGGAGTTTGCATCTTTTATAACTTACACTGTTGGCGCTAGTCTCTGTTGCTTTGTGTTATAAGAAAGAAAAGAAAACATAGGGCAAAGCAAGCCATTTCCTTTTGAGGTTTTAAGGAAAAAAAAAAAGTCCTATTCTGTACTGCTTTGTACAAACCACATAGAACCCTGAGTGCCAACTGCCCTAAGAATAGGCAGGAAGATTAGTCACAAATTTGAGAAGCTTGAATCACATATCTGGCTGTTTACTTCTACTATCTTTCCTAACTCCCTGAATGTTGTCCAGACATAAACTAAACAGATTCATCCACCATAGTTAACATCTTTAAAACTTTGTTTTGTAATAATTTTAGATTTACAGAAAAGTTACAAACTTAGTATAGAATTCTTTTAATCCTTTGTCCAGCTTCTTCTAATATTAAAACCTTACATAACCACGGTGCATTTATTAAAATTAAGAAAACATGGGAGAATATTAACACACTATAGACTTTATTTGGATTTTACCACTAATGTTCCTTTTCTGTTTCAGGATCCAATCTAGGATAATAAATTGCATTTAGTATCATTATTTTTAATATGGTTTTCTATTCTTTTCCTTATCATGCTGAGATTCTGTTTTTTTTAAAAGAATTTTACAATTTATAATCATTTATTAAATTATGAGAAAATTTAATAAAAGGTTTTACGTTTGTGATATATTTTAGATGTAGAGAAGATAGTATTCTTTTAAAAAATATCTTACTGATTTTTACAGAGAAGAAGGGAAAGGGATAGAGAGTTAGAAACTCCTCCTGATCAAGCCTGCAACTAGGTACATGCCCTTGACCAGAATCGAATCCAGGACTCTTCAGTCTGCAGGCTGATGCTCTCTCCACTGAACAAAACTGGCAAGGGCAAGAAGAGAGTATTCTGAATGATTAAAAAAAAAAAAAAAAAAGATATATATATATCTTTTTTTTTTTTTATTGAGTTCAGCCAGGAATGGAGAGAGAGATAGAAACATCAATGATGAAAGAGAATCATTGATCGGCTGTCTCCTGCACCCCCCACCCCCCCACCTACTGGGGATCAAGCCTGCAACCCAGTCATGTGCTCTGACTGGGAATGGAACCTGGAACCCGTCAGTCCCCAGGCCGACGCTCTGTCTACTTAGCCAAACTGGCTAGAGTTGAATGATTTTTAAATCATGCATTGACCATTAACCTATGTTAGGCTATTTGAAAATGGACATATTTTACATAAGAATTACATTAAATGAAATAATTCTAAAGATAAAAAAGACTTTATACCTCAATCATGCAGAATGGACATGAGTATCTTAGCTTCCTGTATAATGCTGCTTTTTCCTAATTTATAAATTGGAGGCAGTGAGACAAACAATCATATTACAAGGTAGAATATGACTAATCCCTTATGTGTCATAAAATACTCAGGAATTGGAAGAAACATCCAGTTATTTCCTAGAATGATTTATGCAGAGGGCAATTCATACATTCAAACATTACTTTGTATTGGGTAATGTGGTAGGCCTTATAGTGGGGACCTTCATGGGATTTATTAGTCCTAGAAGAGCATTTCCCATAATCTTCCCAACAGGCAAAGGAACCTTTGTTCTGAGGAAAAGGTTGTTTATTAAATGATTATATGTTTTTGGGTATAGTAGTTTGCTCTACTACCAAGTATTTTATTATAATACTAGAGGCCTGGTGCATGAAATTCATGCACTGGAGGGGAGGGTGTCCCTCAGCCCAACCTGCACCCTCTTCAATCTGGGACTTCTCAGGGGATGGCTGACTGATCCCACAGAGATCGGGCCTAAACAGGCAATCAGACATCCCTTTCACAGTCCAGGACTGCTGGCTCCTAACTGCTCGCCTCCCTGCCTGATTGCCCCTACCCGCTACTGCCTGCCAGCCTCATCACCCCCTAACCACTCCCCTGCCAGCCTGATTGACGCCAAACTGCTCCCCTACCGGCCCAATCGTCCCCAACTGCCTCCCCTGACAACCTGGTCACCCCAAATGCCCTCCCCTGCATATTCCCTCTTTATTAGGTAGAGTTTTTTCTTTAACATATTGGACAGCCCTAACTGGTTTGGCTCAGTGGATGGAGTATTGGCATGCAGACTCAAGGGTTTCAGGTTTGATTCTGGTCAAGGGCATGTATCTTGGTTGGGGGCACATACCCAGTGAGGAGTGTACAGGAGACAGCTGATGGATGTTTCTCTCTCATAGATGTTTCTAGTTCTCTATCCCTTTTCCTTCCTCTCTGTAAAAAAAAAAAAAGAATAAAATATATTTTAAAACAAAGAAACATTTAAGATTCCTCTGTATCTGCCCGGCTGATGAGACTCAGGGGTTGAGACCTCAGGCTGTCACCACTGTGAGGGCATCCCGCTGTGGGGGTGCACGCCCCTCCCAGGCCGAGACCCCAGCCTAGACTGCTGCCACTGTGAGGAGATAACTGTGGGAGTGATTTGTTTTTGTTTTTTATAAAGGGTATGGAGGGGCTCTGAGAAGCATTCTGCCAGGCTGCTTACTCTGCCGACTCTCAGCAGCAGCCCTCCCTGAGCCTGGGGGACTCTGGCAGGGCCCAGAGGACTGGGGGCCGCCGTCTTGTGGATATGGGTGCCATAATTTTTGTCGCAGAGTGACAGTTAATTTACATATTGTCCTTATTTGGTAGGCTTAGAGGCCAGGTGCATGAAATTCATGCACTTGGGAAGGTCCCCTTAGCCCAGCCTGCGCCTTGTTGCAGTCCAGGAGCCTTCAGGGAGCAGAGAGTGGGCCTAAGCTGTCAGTTGGACATCTTTAGTGCTGCTGCAGAGGCCAGTCATGAGCCCAGCTTCTAGCTGAGCGGTGCTTCCCCTGTAAGAGTGTACTGACACCAGGAGGCAGCTCCTGCATTGAGCATCTGCCCTCTGGTGGTCAATGTGCATCATAGCAACCAGTTGTTCTGCTGTTTGGCCGATTTGCATATTAGCTTTTATTATATAGGACTAGAGGACCGGTGCATGAATTTGTCCATGGGTTGGGTCCCTTGTCTGGCAATTGGGACTGATCAGGTGGGCCAGCTGCTGGGGGGAGGGACCGCAGGAGGCTGGGCTTAGCAGCAAGCTAACCAATAGCCAATTTCATGAGGAATCAGGCTCCCTCTGCCCTTCTATCTGGGGCCAGGGTGTGGGTGAACCAAATCCGGGGCTGTTAGAGTCCCAGCAGCAAGTTAAGGCATGGCCAATTCCATGAGGAATCAGGCTCTGTCCACCCTCCTATCTGGGTTTGGAGTGCGAGTAAACCAGATTCGGGGGCTGTTAGGATCCCAACAGCAAAGTCTGGGTCAGTGTGTGTCATTGCTATTGGCCGGTTGGTTGTTCCGATTGTTGGGTCATAATGGTTGCTTAGGCTTTTATATATAGCAGGTGTACCAGTTAATAATGTTGATTTTGTAATCAAAACATAATTTCAAGAGAAACATCAAAAGTGCTTTATTCAAAGTAATGTCCATCGTTAGCTACGTATTTCCTCCATCTTTCAGGTAATTTGTGGATCCCGTCCCAATAGAACTGTTCTTGTTTTGAGGCAAACCATTCAGAGACCCAATTTTCCACTTCTTCATACATTTTGAAGTGCTGCTCAGAAAGTGCATGTGCTATCGATCAGAACAAGTGGTAATCTGAAGGAGCAAGATTTGGTGAATACGGCAGGTGGATTAATACTTCCCAGACAAGATCTTTTAATATGTCTTTAACTGGTTTTAAAGTGTGTGATTGTGCATCATCATGAAGCAAAATTACTTTGCCATATCTTCTGGCTCAATCTGATCCTTTTACTTTCAAAGTGTGGTTCAAATTGACCTGGATGTTCTTTGTCTTTCATATTTAAAGTATTTAGACCAGCATCCACAAATATCTTGAAAAGGAGCATGTTCACCATAAGCTTTCCGGGGTATATAACTTTCAGCAGCACTTTTCTTCAAAATAAAGAATTAAAACTTCCCACAAATGCTCTTTTTTTGGCACAAAATTTGATATTTTTGAGCATAAAAATATCTATGATGTTAAACATCTTCAGAAAATTTGACATGAAGTTTTGAAGGTTGTTGTCAATACAACAAAATAGCATACATATCAAATCATATGTATATCAATATGCGTGTAACTCCATCTATTGAAAAAAATCTCCATTAGTAACTGGTACAACTAGTATAGATATCAAACATGTTAAGGCTTTCTTAGTGAATTATTTTTTCACTTTTCAGTATATTTATGTTCATAATATCACTATTCCTGGTCAATATCTGGAATGATTAAAAGCAAGAATGTAAAAACAAAGTAATGAAAACTTCAGTAAAGCAATTATTATTTGCACTAAGTAGTATTCTGTTTTATTTATACCAGGATTTTCATAAATATCACAGAACCTTAAGACAGAACTCAAGTGAACTTTCAAGGGAATAAAGATTTTTTTAGGCGGCATTTAAATAGTGAAATATTCAATTTAAAGATTTTTTTAGTGAAAGTAAATATGGCTCATTAAAAAAAGTTAAAATGTATTATCAGTGTCTTTTTTTTCAGTTCCTTATGTCACAACAGTATTAAAATATACAGTATGTGCTGTTGAAGAATAAACTTAAAATAATTTTATTTTTTCAATTGCTTTAAATGATTTTTCAAATGAACAAGGATGTTGAAAGAATACACGATTACCCATCTATCTACCTAGATTTAACACTTAGAACCCTTTAAAAAAATCACATTTGGTTCTGTATATTGATATGTGATATATATCTATATACTCATTTTCTCTCATAGGCACATGTTTATACCTGATGCATTATGACATGTCATTCCTTAATTATCACATTAAAAATAATTAACATTAATTCTCTAACATTTAGTTCATATTTAGAATTTGCCAAATATCCCAAAAATATCATATATAGCCAGTTTTTCCAAATCCAGGATCCAGTTAGAGTTTAATAATTTCTCTCAGCCAAATTGACTTTTTAAAAATGTAGGGTAATTGTCTTCTAGTATATTGTACATAATGGATTTTCTAATTGTGATGTCATGTTTTTCCTTTCTATTCTCTGTAGTTACTGTAAACTTAAATTTTATTTTACTGTCCAAGATTATGGTTTCTAGAATTATACATTATAACATGATATTAAACATGGTTAGTGTTCTTGGACTAATTTTCCTTTCATTTTGCTTTGCCTTTGATGTGGTAATCTTAAGCAATTACTGACATGTTTATAGCATACTTTTGTGTTCACATGATCATGAAGTGTTACTCAAGTTCTCATTACATTATCTATTTTGGTTTTCTACCTTTAAAAATATTTTTGTTGATTTCAGAAAGGAAGGGGAAGAGAGAGAGAGAGAGAAAGAGAGAGAGAGAGAGAGAGAGAGAGAGAGAGAGAGAGGAAAGAGAGAGAGAGAGAGAGAGAGAAATGAGAGAAAGTTGATGGATTGCCTCCTACTGGGGATCAAGCCAGGAACCCAGGCATGTGTCCTGACCAGGAATTGAACCATTATCTCCTGACTCATAGGTGAAAGATCAGCCACTGAGCCACGCTGGGCAGTTTTCTTTGTAAAGATATCTGTAGGTAAAACAAGGAAAGTCAAAGTAAAATCACAGAGTGCACTATATAGTTCTTCATGCTATTCTAGTCATTGACATGTAGCTTTCAGCTAATTAGAATGTTATTAGTTTTGCTTACTAATAGGGGTGAGGAGAATTAGAATTCTCCATGAGATGGTTTCAAACTACATGCTCCCTATTCCTCTGCTCATTCTGAGTCACTGCTCATCTCTTTTCCTTCCTGTTGCAAGATGCATATCACAACACAGGCTAGAGTGAGACTAATATAGGGATAATCCTAAATTTATCTATTTTTTAAAAAAGTTATTCAGCAGCTTTAAAGATTGTTAGTAATTCTTTGTATAGTCCTTACTACTGCACTTGAGAATTGCTTGCCTATTGTACCTGTCACTTGAGAATAGCTGGCCTATTACACAGGTGATAAATGGGACAGAGCCAACATTACTTTCCTTCTTAAAAAAACAAAAGGATAGACACAGAAGCAGTAAAGCATCAAAGAGACTGTCAAATTACAGCAGGAAGGTTAATGAGAGGTGGGGTAGATAGATAAACCAAAGGACTTGTATGCATGCATATAAGCATAACCAATGGACACAATGTACTGGGGCGGGGGCGGGGGAGGCAATGGGGAGATATGTATACATGTAACAATAAAAAAAAATGAGCCAAAAGCCCACCATTTAATAACTGGGAATGAACTTGCCTGAAGTCCTGTTTTGCTTCACTCCAATAAATTGTTGGCTGGGGGAGATTCTACTCATGTGAATTTAACATTTTTAATAGTCACTTTTACTAGTTTTCTTAATGCTATAATGACTTTCCCTATTAAATGTTTGTTTGAAAACTTCATATTTTTGTTTAATAACTTTTAAATTTGGGAATAAATTTGCAAGGTTAAGTAAAAAATATATAAGAACTCCAAAAGGTGATGAAAATTTTCCCTCTATACCTGCCTTCCATCCTGGTTTACCACCAGTACCAACTTTCATTCGTAAGAAACAACTGTGAATAGTTTATGCATCCCACCATAGTGTATAGATGCCAGTTCAAATATGTCTGTCACTTTCCCTCACCACATTATTCTATATATTTATTTTCTCCAGTTACTATATCTTGAACATCTGTGCAAAAGCATTTCTTCAGTTTTTTAAATTATTGAGATATACATATGACATTACATTAGTTTCAGGTATACTTGATGACTTGGTATTTCCACATATTGTGACAGGATCACCACAATACATTTATTTAACATCTATCATCATACAATTTTTTCTTGTGATAAGTTATAAGATTTACTCTCTTAGCAACTTTCAGATAATGCAGTACTGTATTATTAACTGTAGTTACCATGCTGTAATGTACATCACATCCCCATGACATTTACTTTATAACTGGAACTTTGTGCCTTTTGACCCCTTCCATCCATTTTGCACATCTCTGCCCTTTGGCCTCTGGCAACCACCAGTTAGAGATATCTGTGAACTCTGTTATTTGTTTTTAGACTCTCCATGTAAGTGAGATCATATGGTATTGGACTTATCTTTGACTTATTTCACTTATCCTAATGTCCTTAAGGTCCATCCATATTGCCACAGAGGGCAAGATTTCTTTCTTTTTTTTTGTATATTATATATACACATCTTCTTTATCCATTTATTTATTGTTGGACACTTAAATTGCTTCCATGTCTTGGCCATCTACATCAATAAAAGATAAATATGCAAACTGACCATAACCCCATGATGCCTACCACCCAATCAGGAGTGAGTATGCAAATCAACCCAACAAAGATGGTGGGTTAATTTGCATATGCAGGCATGGAGCGGCTGGGTGGGGCAGGACGCCTGAAATGAGGGGGAGGAGGGGGTGGTAGATGGAGCTACAGAAGTGGTGCTCCGGCCAGAGCAAAGGCAGAAGGTGGCGGCTGCAGTGAAGGTCTGGGTCCTGGGTGCCGGAGGAAAATTGGTGCTGGCAGCCAGGGGAAGGAAGCCCTATTCTTGCTCCAGTCTTTATGCAATGGGTCTCTAGTTGTAAATAATGCTGCAGTGAGTACCCAGGTACATATATATTTTTGAATTAGTGGTCTAGATTTCTTTGGGTAAATAAGCAGAAGTGGAATTGCTGGGCCATATGGTAGTTTAACTTTTAATTTTTTTAGAACTTCCATACTATTTTCCTTAATGGCTGCACCAAGTTACATTCCCACCAGCAATGCATAAGGGTTCCCTTTTCTCCACATTCTTGCCAACACTTATTTCTTAACTTTTTGATACAGCCATTATAACAGGTGTGAGGTGATAACTAGTGGTTTTGATTTGCATTTCCTTAATAGTGATGTTGGCTATCTGTATATCTTTGGAAACTGTCTATTCAGGTCCTCTGCCCAATTTTGTATCAATTTTTTTTCTGTTGAGTTGTAGGAATTCTTTATATAGTTTGTATATTAACCCCATATCAGATATATGATTTGCAAATATTTTCTCCCATTCCTTAGGTTTGCCTTTTCATTTTATTAATAGTTTTCTTTGCTGTGCAGCTTTTTACTTTGATGTACCCATTTGTTTATATTTGCTTTTGCTGCCTTTGCTTTTGGTGCCAAGTCCAAAAATTTTATCCAAGGCTCTTGTCGAGGAGCTTATCTCCTATTCTTTTTCCTAAGAATTTTATGGTTTCAGGTTTTATGTTCAAGTCTTCAATCCATTGGATTTTGTGTATAAGTATGTGTTAGTGATCCAGTTTTTCTTTTTCATGTGGCTGTCTTAATTTTCCTAGTACCATTTATTGAAGAGATTGCCCTTTACCCTTTGTATATTTTTGGCTCTTATGTTGTAAATTAATTGGATATGAGTTTATTTCTAGGCCCTCTATTCTGTTCCATTGATGATATGTTTCTCTTTATATCAATATTATACTCTTTTGATTACTATAGCTTTGTTATATGGTTTGAAATCAGGGAATGATGCCTCTGGCTTTGTTCTTCTTTCTCAAGATTGCTTTGGCTATTCAGGATCTTCTGTGGTTCCATACAATTTTAGGATTGTTTGTTCTTTTTGTGAAAAATGCCATTAGTATTTTTATAGGGATTGTGCTGAGTTTGTAGATTGCTTTGATTTAGTATGGACATTTTAACAATATTGACTTTTCTAATTCATGGGCACCAAATATTTTCAGTTTCTTTTTCAAGTTTTATAGTTTTTAATGTACAGGTTTTTCACCACCTTGATCAGATTTCTTTCTAGTTTTTTTTTTTTCTTAGTGTAATTATAAATGGGATCGTTTTCTTAATTTGCTAGAAACTCAAGAAAATTTTGTATATTGCTTTTGAATCCTGCAACTTTACTGAATTAGAGTATTCTGAGTTTTTTTTTGGGTAGTCTCTGGGGTTTTCTGTGTATAATGTCATATCATCCATAAAGAATGACAGTTATGCTTCTTGTTTTTTGATTTGGGTGCCTTTTATTTTGTTCTTGCCTAATTGCTCTGCTTAAGGGCTTCTAATACTATCTTATATAATAAAAGGCTAATATGCAAGTTTACCAAATGGCAGAATGACCAGTCACTGTGACACACAATGACCATAAAGGGGCAGACGCTCAATGCAGGAGCTGCCCCCTGGTGGTCAGTGCACCGCTCAGCCAGAAGCCGGGCTCACAGCTGGCAAGCACAGCGGTGGTGACAGGAGCCTCTCCTGCCTCCACAGCAATCAGACATCCCCTGAGGGCTCCTGGACTGTGAGAAGGCTCAGACTGGGCTGAAGGACTCCCTCCCGAGTGCTCGAATTTCATGCACTGGGCCTCTAGTAAACACACACACACACACACACACACACACCCACACCCCTATATATATAAAAGCCTAATATGCAAAGTGTCCCTTCAGGAGTTCAACCAACAGAGTTTGATCACTCACTATGACATGTGCTGACCACCAGGGGGAAGCTCCATTCACGAATTTCATGCACTGGGCCTCTAGTGTTGAATAAAAGTGGTGAGAATGGGCATCCTTGTCTCGTTGTTGATCTTAAAGGAAAGCCTTCAGCTTTTCATTGTTGATTATGATGTTAACTGTGGGGTTGTCATATGTGGCCTTTGTTATGTCAAGGTACATTCCTTCTATATCCACTTTGTTGAGAGATTTTATCAGAAAAGGATGTTGGCTTTTGTCAGATGTTTTTTTTTTTGCATTTATTGAGATGATTATATGATTTTTGTTCTTCATTTTATTAATGTGGCATATCACATTGATTCATTTGTGGATGTTGAAGCATATTTGCATTCTTAGAATAAATCCCACTTGATCATAGCATATGATCCTTTTAATGTATTATTAATTTGGCTTACTAATATTTTGTTGAGGATTTTTGCATGTATGTTAATTAGGGATATTGGTCTGTAATTTTGTTTTCTGTGGCATCCTTGTCTGGCATTGGTAATGCTGGCTTTGTAAAATGAATTTGGAAGTGTTACTGTCTGTTATATATTTTGTAAGAGTTGAGAGTGGTATGAATTTTTACTTAAATGTTTGGTAGAATTCACCAGTGAAACTGTTTCATCCAGGACATTCATTTGTTGGATTAAGTTTTTTTGTTTTTGTTTTTTAGTAGTTGCATAGTATCCCATTGTTTGAATGTATATTTAATATGTTTTCTGCTGGTAGGCAGGCATTTAATTTGTTTGCAGCTTTTTGATAACATAAAACATGCTGTAATTTTTACAAATATCATCTCATGTATCCATATATAGTATTAAGACAAAGTCTTAGTGAGCATCTTTTTATGTACACAAACAAGTATGGTGATTGGGGGAAGTAGATGGAGGAGGGAATGGGGAGCTAAATGGTGATGGAAGAAGACTTGACGTGGGTGGTGAACACATGCACTGTATAGATAAAGATATGTTGTACACCTGGAATTGTACACCTGAAACTTACACAATTTTGTTAACCAGTGTCACCTCAATAAATTAAATAGAAAGGAAAATAAAAGATAAATTCTTAGAAATGAGGTTGCTTGGTTAAAGGGTAAATGCTTTTGTAATTTTAAAAGATACTGCCAGATTGCCTTCCATTGGGGGTGTATCACTCACTTTGCATGCCTGCAAGCCATGTATGAGGGTTTGTGCTCATGTGTCACAGCCTCACATAGTTTTGCTGTGCATAGGTAAGAAATAGTATTTTAGAGTGCTTTAATTTGCATCTCTCCTATTTTGAGTGGGGTTGAGCACTTTTTCATAAGTTTTGGGGTTTTTTCTTAGGGTTAGTGAACCAGTTCATGAGCTTTATCCATTTTTTAAAATACATTTTCTACTTGGTCATTTCTTACTGCTATCTAAGAGTGTTTATAGATTAAGGAGATTAGTCCTTTGTAATGCATTTGCAAATACTAGTATCTAATAGTTTTTTAGTTTAGCCCATTTGGAATTTATTTTTCTGTAAGCAATATGTGAGCCCCTAGTTTTTTTTTTTTTGGCTAGGCAATTGTGCTAATCAACCTCATTTATTAATCCCATCTTTTCCTCAGTGGTTTAAATGTCACCTTTTTCATATATGAGTTTCAACTAGGTATTTGCATTTTCTGTTTTATCAACTTGTTTGTTCTTATATGAATGTCATATTTTTTAAATAACCCTAGTTTTAATATATTTATATCTTTTTCTTTCATAGCAGTAGTCTTTGTTATTCTTTCTTGAAATCATTTCCTTGTGATGTATGTATATTTTTTCATTTTCTTAAGTCACTCAGGGATTTCATTGAGTTTTTGATTGAAATATGTTTAATTTGTGGATTATCTTATAGAGGGAAGTTTGACACCTTTATATTGGGCTAAGGTAGTCTCCTCATTTCTTTTAAGTCCCTCAGATTTTACTTTTAAAAAAGTTTTCTTTGTTTACCCTTCCTCCCTCCCTCTCTCCCTCTTTCTTTCTCTCTACCTTCCTCTTTCTAAATTCAATTTAAAAACAAATGAATGAAAAACCCCACATAGTCATTGTGCTATATATACCCATGCATGATCTATTTAGTTTTCTGATTTTAATCTTCTTCACATAGGCACGGACAGTTATTAACTACATTTCCAGCCCCTCTCCCCTCTCTGGAGAATGGAGAATGAGGCTGCAAATTCCAAGTTTCTAGTATTTCTTGGTCTTTCAGGTGACACCAGCCCCTCCAGGAGCCCACCAAGACTCACATCATTAGAATAAGAGACATTCTTATCACCTAGGAAATTCTAAGGGATTTAGGTGTCAGGAACTAGAGTCAAAGACCAAATATTAGAACAAAAGATTCTCCTAGTTTTCTTATCATTTAGGAAATTCCAAGGGTTTTAGGAGCTCTGTGCCAGGAACCAGGGGGCAGAAAACAATATGTATACTTTTTTCTATTATTTCTCAGGGAGTGATTAGGGAAAAAATGTCTAAAAAGGAACATTAGGAGGACAATAATGAGAAAAAGTTGAAAAACACTGCTTTGGAGGGAGACTGTCTAGGATAGTGATTTAAAAGTCAAGTATTACATCATTGGAGTCAGACTATACATAAATTGTGTTTCTACCACTAACCACTGCCAGCAAATGACTTAATAGTTTCAGTTTTCTTACCTGTAACAATGGAGATAATAATATTTTCTTCAAAGGACTATTATGAGATATTCATTTAAAGCACATGGTGCTTCGTAAAACACGAAATTAGTCATTTTTAAGAAGAAAGGAGTCTTGTTTAGTGCAGTATTACCATTTCCTCAGAAGAGTATCTGGGACTTAATAGGTTCACTAAATATATGCTGAATGAATGAATGAATGAATGAATAAAGCTTTTATCCATTAAGTGTGTCAGAGTTGTTATGGAAAATGAGGAAATGGCAGCTTTCATATTTACCTCACCTTAAATCTTGTGTGTGATACATTACCTAATTTTAGCATTTACCTTTAAAGGCAGGAATCCTATATAATAAAAGCCCAGTGACTGAATGGTGGAACGACCAGAACAGCTGGTTGACCAGTAGCTATGATGCACACTGATCACCAGGGGGCAGACACCCAATGCAGG
>PVJN01029070.1:0-26741 GCA_004026805.1 Lasiurus borealis | reverse complement strand
TCTTTACCGACACAGCTCCTAGGGCAATGGAAACTGAGGAGAAAATAAACAAATGGGTCTACATCAAAATAAAAAGCTTCTGCACAGCAAAAGAAACCATCAACAAAACAACAAGAAAGCCCACTACATGGGAGAACATATTTGCCAATGATATTTCAGATAAGGGTTTAATCTCCAAAATTTACAGAGAACTCATGAAACTTAACAAGAGGAAGATAAACAATCCAATCAAAAAATGGGCCCAGGACCTAAATAGACACTTTTCGAAAGAAGACATGCAGAAGGCAGAGAGAGATATGAAAACATGCTCAAAGTCATTAATCATCCAAGAGATGCAAATCAAAACAACAATGAGATACCATCTCATACCTGTCAGAATGGCTATCATCAACAAACTGACAAGTGCTGGCAAGAATGTGGAGGAAAAGGAACCCTCATGCACTGCTGGTGGGAATGCAGACTGGTGCAGCCACTGTCAAGACAGTATGGAGTTTTCTCAAAAAGTTAAAATGGAGCTCCCACTTGACCCAGTAATCTCACTATATCCCAAGAAACTAGAAACACCAATCAGAAAGGATACATACCTCTATGTTCATAGCAGCACAATTTACAATCGCTAAGATTTGGAAACAACCTAAGTGCCCATCAGCAGATGAGAGCATTAAAAAACTGGTACATCTGCACAACAGAATACTATGCCGCTATAAAAAAGAAGGAACGTTTACTATTTGCAACAGCATGGATGGAACTGGAGAGCATTATGCTAAGGGAAATAAGCCAGTCGGAGAAAGATAAATATCACATGATCTCACTCATATGTTGAATGATCAACATAATATGGTGAAAAGAATAGATCCAGAGACAAATGGCAGGGGAAGGAGGTTAGAGAGCAACCAAAGGACTTGTATGCATGCATATTGGTGTAACCAAAGAACACAGACACTGGGGCAGTGGGGGATTTGCCCAGGGTGAGAATGGCTTGGGGAGTGGGCGAGGGGGGGTCAAGCGGATATAGACAATAAATAAATTTAGGCAATAAATAAATTTAAAGTAAAAAAAAAAAAAAGTCCAGGCTAATGTGATTCTGGAGACAATCTCCAGGACAGGCATTCTTATAACTTTTGTTATAGTGAAAACCTTCCCAGCAATGAAATTCACCCTACTCAAAACAATGCATAGGGATTGTGAAAATCAAATAAGATTTGTGCAGGAAGCCAGATTTCTAGGAATATTTAAGTAAGTATGATCTTCCCAGAGCCCATTTTTTACCACACTGCCCACAGGAGCTGAGAGACTATAATCATATTCAAGATTAGGCTAATAACAACTTACTACAGACTATTCCCTCCTTGCTCTCCTACTATTATTATAAAAATAAAATCTATGCCCAGCTGGCATGCCTCAGTGGTTGAGTGTGGACCTATGAATCAGGAGGTCACGGTTCAATTCCCAGTCAGGGCATATACCCTAATTGTGAGCTCCATCCCTAGTGTGGGAGTGCAGGAGATAACCAATTACTGATTCTCTCTCACCGTTTATGTTTCGCTCTCTCTCTGTCCCTCTCCCTTCCTCCCTGAAATAAATACAAATATTTTTATTTATTTATTTTTAATATATTTTATTGATTTTTTACAGAGAGGAACGGAGAGGGATAGAAAGTCAGAAACATCGATGAGAGAGAGACATCGATCAGCCGCCTCCTGCACACCCCACACTGGAGATGTGCCCGCAAGCCAGGTACATGTCCCCGATCGGAATCGAACCTGGGACCTTCCAGTCCGCAGGCTGACGCTCTATCCACTGAGCCAAACTGGTCTCGGCAACACAAATATTTTTAAAAATAAAATAAAATTCATGAAAATGATGGTTTTAAAGTAACACAATAGTGTTACTGCCCATCCACAGTCCACATTTGCAAGGAGGAGACCAGGTAAGACTGACTGACTGATCTGCATATATATAGCACACAGGCTCCTTTCATATTGTCAAACTCTCCATGATTCTGCAAGCTTCCTCTAAATCCAGTTTTAGTATTCCTGGGTGTTCTATTTGAGAGACTGGATATACAAAAAAACACCACAATAGCATATTTAAAAACAGAACTTTGACCCACAACTTGCAGAAGCGTACCCAGGACCCTCTTTTCTATAATAAATAGCCCAGGAAGACAGCCCGCTATAAATCAGACCCCTGTCTCTAGTGATAGTCCAGGAAGCCAAACAATAATCCCTGTAACAATTGGCCCAAATTGGCCAGAAGCTGATTAATAACTGGCAACCTCCCTAATTTTTGCCTCCACTCCTAACTTAGGACCAACCAGGGGGAAAAAGCCAATGGGCACTTGTAACCACATCACCTAGGATGCCCCACTCCTAGTTAGGCCACCTACATCTTCCCCATACAAATAAGCCTTAAATCAGTGGACACCTGAAACCTTTTTCCACCATAAAGCTCTCCCTTTCCTCCGCCCGCCTTTTAGCCTGCCAAAATGCAAGTGACAGTAGCTGACTCCCTGGCGATCTAGCAAGCTCTGAATAAATAGCCTTTGCTTTTCCCATCTGGTTGAGAAATATTTCCACATGTTGGACTCCGTAATCCTATAAAGAACTAATTTCCAAACCCTCTAAAAGATATTGGTTCATATTGTTCAAAGGAATTATTTCTATAATATTCATAAACTAGTGAACATCTTTCTTACTCCTTCATTATAACCAGTCACTATGCTCACGGGCTCACCTTTCGGCAAACGACCTCCTGGGAATGGGCGCGGCCTTCCCCTGTGCACCTGAGTAGAAGACCCTTTGTGGAAGCGGGTGGGCGGGGACATCAGGAGCTCCGCCCACGCCACAAGCCAACCTCCCAAGTGGCTACTACAATTCCCAGCGACCCCTGCAAACGGCGGGCCGCGCGGCCACGACGCGCCTGCGCAGTAGGGGGAGGCTCTTGTATGGTTCCCGCCAATTCTTGCAGAGTCCTGCCGGGGGCTGAGTACCGAGCTCCATGGAGGCATTTGACCCCGCCGAGCTTCCCGAGCTGCTTAAGCTTTACTACCGGAGGCTCTTTCCCTACGCCCAGTACTACCGCTGGCTCAACTACGGCGGAGGTGATGCGGGCGGGGAGCGGGCGGGGAGCGGGCGGGGAGCGGGCGGGGAGCGGGCGGGGAGCGGGCGGGGAGCGGGTGGGGAGCAGATTCGGAAAGGGGATGGGAAGGGGTTCTGGGAGGGGACTTTCGCCTGTCAAGATGTAGTGCCCAGGCATTATCTGGCGCCCTCCCCACCACTCCCTCTGAAATGTAAATGCACCGAGAGAGGATTTAGTGACCAGCCCGCGGCCACTCTGAAAGGCAGAGCCGCCGCTCCCACCGCTGCGAGGCCGGACTCGCCACCTTCGGTGCCGGAGCCAAGCAAGGGGCTATTTATTGGGTCGTAGGATGAGGTCGTACAGGCACGATCTGCATCAGGGGGAGAGGATCACCTCCCGGAAGAGGGAGGGGTACTTAACCCGTCGCAGCAGAATGTATTAGTACCCACCGAAGAGACGGAGGTGGCGTTATATATACTTAAACTACTTCTGCATCTTTTTTTTTTCTTCTCGTCTTTACTTTTCCCCTATGAGAAGCCGTGTGGTCATAAGCCCCTTCAACTTAGAGGCTTGGCTTTTTTATTTGTTTTACTTGTAGCACAGGGTTGGGCACGAAGGGCTTAGTAAAATGACCAGATTTAACTTGAAAATGTACATTTATTTGCAGTGGTAAAGAATTACTTTCAACACCGTGAATTTTCATTCACCTTGAAAGATGATATTTACATTCGCTACCAATCCTTCAACAACCAGAGTGATCTGGAAAAGGAGATGCAGAAAATGAATCCATACAAGATTGATATAGGAGCGGTCTATTCCCACAGGGTAAGGAATTTTGGTTTTTATGTATTTTGTTGTTGGTTTTTTAAAGCACCAAGAACCCCCGGCGTTTTGTGGTTATATTTTTATAATTTATTCTATTAGAAGAGGAACACTTATTTAACTGTTTTTGCAAGTTGATTGTAATTTCTTTTGTTGTTCTTTGATACTGTATATTACTGACTGGAAATATTTTGTATGAGAATTGGTTGTATTCTCACTAGGACCAAAAAAAAAAAAAATTGAGTATCTGGTCGAGAGACTAAATGTGGAAATCAGTATGATTTAAGGAAGGGTATTAAAAGATAATTACATTATCTCCCAACATTGGACTTATTCTTCATTCCCCTCCCACTCCTGCATCCTTTGTATTAGGAAATCTCTACCATAATAATACCTAAAATCCAACTAGTGCTACCAGTACTACTACCATCATCATCATCTCATCTCAATGACTCTAAAAAACTTCCTAACAATTTGCTCCTGTAGATTCTAGAGCAGTGGTTCCCAGCATGGGGCAATTTGATTTTTAGGGAGGCAATTGGAGAATGAGTTATTAACAGTGAATTTTTTGCATTTCTTATGGTTCTAGGGGCCTCATATACAGCATATAAATATATGTTGTGACATATTTATGCATTTCAATTCTTAAAACTACTATTTTTTTCATGTCACTTCATTTTTTTTAACCATTTCTTAGTGATTTCTTCCTCAGTACTTCAGCTGTCCTTTTGTTCTTTTATGTTTCTCTTTCATGGAAGCCTTTTAGGCTTCCTCCACATGAATATGAGTTCACTTTTTGAATAATAAGAATTATATGTCATCAGGATTTTAGAGGTGCTTAGGTGGGGCATGGCTTAGAGTATAGTCTTAATTTAACAATCAGAGTGATCCTTTAAAAAGTCAGATCCTGTCATTTCTCTGCTTAAAACCACTCTCTAGTTGCTACCCAGTTCACTTGGAGTAAAAGCCCCTCACTCACCCCACCCCGCCACACTGCCCTTGCTTAAGAAGTTTCACTTTTTAGAACCTATTTCCCCAAATATCTCGGTTCATTCCCTTGCTTCCTTTAAGTCCTTACTCAGTAAGGCCTATTGCAGCCTGCCATCTCTCCTGTCCCCCTGCCTCTGCTATATTTTAAGTATCTGGAATAGTGCATGGTGGAGAGAGTACATCATACACATTTTTTTAAATATATTTTTATTGATTTCAGAGAGGAAGGGAGAAGGGAGAGAGACAGAAACATCAATGATGAGAGAACCATTGATCAGCTTGCCCCTCACTGGGGATCAAGGCCATAACTCAGGCACATGCTCTTGGCCAGAATTGAATCCGGGACCCTTCAGTCCGCAGGTGGACACTATTCACTGAGCCAAACCAGCTAGGGCTATACTGTACACATTTGTTCAATGAATGAACATACTAAAATCGCCCTTCCTCTCCTTAAAAATGAACACATGGAGGAAAACTACACACATGAGATAATGGATTTTATAGGACTTTTTCAGATGTTTTTCATAGAAATTCTCATTGTTCTTTTTACAAAGGAGAAAACAGGCCTGAGAACTCAAATAATTTTTTTCCTAGGTCACACAATTTCTAAATGATAGAGCTGGAACCTGAATCCAAGTTTTCTGACTAAATCCCAGAGGAAGGAAAGAAGACATGTAAGAAAAGGCCAGCAAGCGTGCCCTAGCGGTTTTGACCTAGTGGATAGAACATCTGCCTGTGGATTGAATGGTCCCAGATTCGATTGCACATGCCTGGGTTGCATGCTCGATCCCCAATAGGGGGCGTGCAGGAAGCAGCCCATCAACGAGTCTTTCTCATCATTGATGTTTCTATCTCTCCCTCTCCCTTCCACTCTGAAATCAATAAAAAGAAAAGAAAAGAAAAAGGCAGGCAGGAAAAATGCTTTGAGGTAGTTTATTCCTCTTTATAAGTGGAGATTAATGTCTTTCTAGAAGGACCAAAGTGTCACTACTTCTCCCTGACACTGAACAGAGGAAATGCCTCATTATTTTACTGGGACAAGAGGGACCTTTTTCTTTTTACATTTTGTTTGTGAGTTTTATCAATTAAATATGAACACAGTTTACAAAGTCAAGTAAACTATGGGCTTTTTATTTAAAAATAAATAAATAAAAGGTCTGTTACTCCTTTGCCTATTTTATGCTCTCTAGACACAACCACTGTTTTAGCTGATTCTTAAGGTATTTGTCTCCTTGTCTCTAAATAACATGTTTATGTTTCTTCTCATTTCATTTTAAGTTTTATCTATTGACTTTTCACCCTGGCAGATGAGGATTTAGCTTTTTTTTTTTTTTTTGGTACCTATACCCTCGCTAATCGTACAAACATCTCATTCCCACATCTTC
Organism: Lasiurus borealis; assembly: GCA_004026805.1. Taxonomy (NCBI): domain Eukaryota; kingdom Metazoa; phylum Chordata; class Mammalia; order Chiroptera; family Vespertilionidae; genus Lasiurus; species Lasiurus borealis. The sequence goes on along the minus strand of PVJN01029070.1, from coordinate 20,463 downwards.
CTAATATATTTGTTAGATTACAAATTAGGGTTAGGCCCTGGCTAGATGGCTCAATTAGTGGAGTTTTGGATTTGATTTCCCAGTCAGGACCCATACCTAGGTTGTGGGTTGGATCCCTAACCAGAGTGCATACAGAAGGCAACCTGTCAATGTTCCTCTCTTAAATCAATGTTTCTCTCTCCCTCTTTCTACAATGAATAAAAACATCTTTAGGTGAGGATTAATACTAATTATGATAAAAATAAAGAAACATAAAAGATATGAGATAGACCAAGATCAAAAGAGCAAGTTATTTATCTTTCCTTACTAAGAGCTTAAGATTAAGTTTTTATGGGTCTCCTTGTAAAACCCATGGTGGTATTGCCCAGCTGGATGGTTCCACAGTTGAGCATTGACCTATAAAGGGGGAAGTCATGGTTCAGTTCCTGGTCAGGGCCCATTCCAGTAGGAGGGCATGTAGGAGGCAGCCAGTCAATGATTCTCACTCATCATTGATATTTTTATCTCCTTTTCCCCATCTCCCTTCCACTATGAAATGTGTGTGTGTGTGTGTGTGTGTGTGTGTGTGTGTGTATGTGTGTGTGAGAGAGAGGCCCAGTGCATAAAATTCGTGCACGGGGGAGGGGGAGATTGTCCTTCAGCCCAGCCTGCTCCCTCTCCAATCTGGGACCCCTTGAGGGCAGTCGGACATCTCTCTCACAGTCCAGGACTGCTGGCTCCTAACTGCTCCCCTGCCAGCCTGTTTGCTCCTAACTGCCCATTCCTGCAGGCCTGGTCACACTGGGGGGAGTTGGGGGTGCCTGGGTCTGTAGAGGAGAGCAGTTAGGGGTGACCAGGCCTTCAGGAGAGGGCAGTTAGGGGCAAACAGGCTGGCAGGGGAGCAGTTAGGCATTAATCAGGCTGGCAGGGGAGTGGTTATGGGTAATCAGGAAGGCAGACAGGCAAGCAGTTGGGAGCCAGCAGTCCTGGATTGTGAGAGGGATATCTGACTGCCCTCAAGGAGTCCCACATTGGAGAAGGTGCAGGCTGGGCTGAGGGACACCTCCCCCCTGCACAAATTTCATGCACCAGGCCTCTAGTATTAAAAATAAGTAAGTAAATAAAATAAAAGGATAAAATCTCAAAAAAAAGAACACAAAAAAAGGACATAAATTATAAGTACTTTTCCTTATCAAAAACCTAGAAAGGCTTTATTATTTCTATTGATAAAATATTTATTATACAATATCAATTGTTAATTATATCTCAATAGAATTAGGAAAATAAATTTGATGATATGTATTTACCAAACCCTGCTTTAAATAGATGAAAGTCACACTGTCATCAATTCTGGATTTATAGGATCTGAATTAATGAAATGACCTCAGCTTAGCATTATATGTTTTTTCCACTTTTCTTTGGTCACTTTTTCAAGCATATTTAGCACCATGACAGCTCTTATAGAAACTGATTGATATTTTACATTTTTAGCCCAATCAACATAATACAGTGAAGCTGGGAGCTTTCCAGGCTCAGGAAAAAGAACTGGTGTTTGACATTGATATGACAGACTATGATGATGTGAGGAGCTGTTGTAGGTAAGCACCGCAGGCTTTGTTGGTAGAGTGGGTGGTGTTGACAGTGAGTAACCATGACTCTCCTCCAGTTCTGCAGACATATGTTCTAAGTGCTGGACCCTCATGACAATGGCCATACGCATCATCGACCGAGCATTGAAGGGTAAGTATCAGCAGTGTCTAAGTGGGGTCAAATGTAAGAATTTCTTTTCCTCTAAATAATACTCTATCTATACCATGTTATAATCAAATCCCATAAATTCCTAACATGTTTCCTTAAAACATGTAATAGGAAAATAAAAGAGTACAATAAAGTTATAGTTGAAATTCTAGTAAAGTTGTGATCAAACCAGTGAGTTTTTTCCCAATTCAATCATCTGTTGAGCAACTCCGTGTGGTAGGTGCTGTCTTACATGAGGGAAATACGAAAAAACAATTCTTTCCTCAAGTAGTTTATACAGTCTAAGAAGGAGACAAATAGGAAAACTGAAGATTGCATTTGTGTTAAGTAATATGCACAAGGTGCTATGGGAATATAGGACAGCAGGAGTGGATATGCGAATGGGAAGAGATTGTATCAGAAAAGGCTTCCCAGAAGAAATGATGACAAGGATAACAAAGTTCTGGCCAATGTACCTCAGTGGTTAGAGTGTTGGACTGCACACAAAAGGGTCTCGGGTTCAATTCCAGGGCACATACCTCAGTTGCATGTTTGATCCCCAACCCTGGTCAGGGCCCTTTGTGGGAGGCAACCAATTGATGTGTCTCTCACATTGATGTCTTCCTCCCCTCCCTTCCCTCTCTCTAACCTTGCCCCCTTCCACGCTCTAAAAAAAAAAAATCAGCCAAAACCGGTTTGGCTCAGTGGATAGAGCATCTGCCTGCAGACTGAAGGTCCTGGGTTTGATTCCAGTCAAGGGCATGTACCTTGGTTGTGGGCACATCCCCAGTAGAGGGCGTGCAGGAGGTAGCTGATCGATGTCTCTCATCCATGTTTCTAATTCTCTGTCCCTAGCCAGTTTGGCTCATTAGTTGGAGCATCAGCCTACACACTAAAGGACTCCGGGTTTGATTATGGACCCAATCAGGGGTGCATGCAGGAGGCAACCAACTGATGTGTCTCTTTTACATCAATGTTTTTCCGAATCTATCTCTTCCCTTTCTTTCCACACTATCTAAAAATTGAAAAGAATGATAATAAAATAGGACTTGTTCTACGCCCTTTAAATTTATTAACTTCTTTACTATCCCTTGACTGGTTCTTTAAGGGAGAGAAATGGAAGTGCTCGGCAGGAGGAAATTCTTGTCCAAGACAGGCTAAATGAAGTCCTAAAAGCAAGAACATGGGGGCGAAAGGGATGGGAAACTATAAATAGTTTAGTATAGTTAAAGTGAGTACATGTGGATAAGAGATAAAAAATGAAAATAGGAAATAAGAAAGAACCAGGAGTTTATACATTTGTTAGTATTTTTTTTTCTTTGCTTTTTTTAATACATTTGTTTTAAAACCTGTTGTCTCCCCTCCTCAGAGGACTTTGGATTTAAGCATCGCCTCTGGGTATATTCTGGAAGAAGAGGTGTTCATTGTTGGGTCTGTGATGACTCAGTTAGAAAACTGTCCTCCGCAGTACGGTCTGGGATAGTTGAATATTTGAGTCTTGTAAAGGTAAGCTCTTCTTAATGATGATTTGCATTTATTTTTTTGCTGGATGTTACCAAGCATAGTATGTTTAGTTAACAAAATTAAACTTTTATAGCATCAACTTTCCAGACTAGGTGATCTTACTAGCAGATCAATTAAATTCAAACTGCTATATTTTTTAAAGATATTTCATATTTTGTTTAAGTATCCTCCTTTGGTGCAAAGTTTACTGTTCTTGTTCAATTAAGTCAAGTAAAGTTAACTCAGAAAGTTATAGGAATTGAAACTATATAAAATAGCATATAAGCTTTTCCATTTTACACAAATTAACATCTTTAGAACACATTATAGAAATGTTTTAATTATTTCATTTATGTTATATAAAGTACATAAAGGTCTTTTTTGATTATTTATTTTTCAGGGTGGTCAAGATGTTAAAAAGAAAGTTCACCTAGGTGAAAGACTTCACCCTTTTGTCAGGTCTGTTGGAAAAGACTCCATGCAGTTTAAGTTGTGTCTGCTTTACCTGCATATGCTTGTAGTACATGTGTCCTGAGCAAGTAAGCATCCCCAAAAGGAGTCACTCACACAAGTTTGGCTTTCCACAGTGCCAGGTTTATTAGGGGAGACCTCCCAATAAGCCAGGAAAGTCCCATGCAGGTTCACATAGAGAGAAAGAGCTTACCTGACAGAAACCAACAGAGTGAGTATTCTTCAGGGAAGTCCCAGCCACTGGCAGCATCCGAATGTGGAGAGATGGGTGTTGGTCTCAAGCCAGGCACCTTAAATGGTAGCACGCAGCTGGTGGAATGGGCTCTGTTACCCATAGTACAACTGGGCTCCAGCATTGGGTGGTTGGAGCTCTTGAGTTCTTATAGTCTACTACTGTGATGATCCCACTAATAGCAATGTCCATATGAAATCCTTATTCATCCAGACTGGTGGTTTTGGCCATTCCAATCCCCTCATAAAGGTGTATCCATTACACCTTATTACCTCAGTAATAGCACTTGACATCACTGTCATGGCTGACAGTGACTTCATGTTGGATTGCCAAAGCTATCCAAAGTGTTGGCTCTGTTCTTGCTCTATACACCTTATTTTTTTCCTAAGGTGCACAAAATTTGTGAACTGTGGGTGGGGGTTGTCCCTCAGCCCAGCCTGCACCCTCTCCAATCTGGGAACCCTCAAAGGATGTCCTACTGGGATCGGGCCTAAACAGGCAATCAGACATCCCTCTCACAATCCAGGATTGCTGGCTCCCAACTGCTCACCTGCCTGCCTTCCTGATTGCCCCTAACCATTTATGTCTGCCAGCCTGATCACCCCCTAACCACTCCCCTGCCAGCCTGATTGATGCCTAATGCTCCCCTGCCAGCCTGTTTACCCCTTACTACCCTGCCCTGCAGGCCTGGTCCTCCCAACTGCCCTCCCCTGCTGGCCTGATTGCCCACAATTGCCCTCCCTTGTAGGCCATCTTATGTCCACATGGGGGCAGGATCTTTGACCACATAGGGGGCAGCCATCTTGTATATTGGAATGATGGTCAATCTGCATATTACTCTTTTATTAGATAGGATAGAGGCCTGGTGCATGGGTGGGGGCCAGCTTGTTTGCCCTGAAGGGTGTCCCAGATCAGGGTAGGGATTCCCTTGGGGTGTGGGTCAGCTGGGCAAGGGGCCTGTGGTGGTTTGCAGGCTGGCCATGTCCCCCAGCAAACCATGTCTATGCCCTGGGAGACCCTAGTATCTGGGATTTATTTATCTTCTATAACTGAAATTTTGTAGCCTTCAGTGGAGCCAAGCTTGCTCATTCTGTGGCCATGGCTATTTTTGTTGGGATTTATTTATCTCCTATAATTGAAACTTTGTAGCCTTAAGCAGAGGCCAAGGCAAGCCAGGGCGGCAGAAACTTGGCTTCCTCCATCGTCAGGGGCAACTCAAGCCTCCTGCTCTCTGCAGCTCTGTGGCTGCCACCATTTTTGTTGGGATTTACTATCTTCTATAATTGAAATTTTGTAGCCTTAAGTGGAGGCCAAGGCAGGACAGGGCAGGCAGAAAGCTTGGCTTCCTCCATTGCCAGGGAAACCCAAGCCTTCTGCTCTCTCTGTGACCATAGCCATCTTGGTTGGGTTAATTTGCATATTCTGTTTCTGATCGGCTGGTGGGCGTGGTTTGTGGGTATAGCAGAGATACAGTCAATGTGCATAATACTCTTTTTTTAATTTTAATAAATCTTTATTGTTCAGATTATTACAATTGTTCCTCTTTTTTCCCCCATAGCTCTCCTCTACCTGGCTCCCACCCCACCCTCTGCCCTTACCTCCCCCCATTGTCCTCATCCATAGGTGTATGATTTTTGTCCAGTCTCTCCCTGCCCCCCCACCTCTTCCCCCCTGAGAATTATCAGTCCACTCCCTTTCTGTGCCCCTAATTCTATTATATTCACCAGTTTATTCTGTTCATCAGATTTTTAATTCACTTGATTTTTAAATTCACTTGTTGATAGATATGTATTTGTTCATAATTTTTACCTTTACCATTTTCTTCTTCCTCTTAAAGAATACCTTTTAGCATTTCATATAATACTGGTTTGGTGCTGATGAACTCCTTTAGTTTTTTTTTTTATCTGTGAAACTCTATCTGACCTTCAATTCTGAATGATAGCTTTGCTGGGTAATCTTGGTTGTAGGTTCTTTCTATTCATCACTTTGAATATTTCTTGCCACTCCCATCTTGCCTGCATAGTTTCTGTTGAGAAATTATCTGACAATTGTATGGGTGCTCCCTTGTAGGTAATTAACTGTTTTTCTCTTGCTGCTTTTAATATTCTCTCTTTGTGTTTTGCTCTTGGTATTTTAATTATGATGTGTCTTGGTGTGGTTCTCTTTGGATTCCTTTTATGTGGGGTTTTGTGCACTTCCTGGACTTGTAAGTCTATTTCTTTCACCAGGTGGGGGGACTTTTCAGTCATTATTTCTTCAAATAGGTTTTCAGTATCTTACTCTCTCTCTTCTTTTGGCACCCCCATAATTCTGATGTTGGTACTCTTGAAGTTGTCCCAGAGGCTCCTTACATTATCTTCACATTTTTGCTTTTCCAGTGGAGTGTTTTGTATTTCAAATCTTTGACTTGATTCTTACAATCTTCTAGTCTGCTGTTAGGTCTCTGTATATTATTTTTTTATTTCAGTCAGTGTATGTTTAATTTCTAGTTGGTCCTTTTCATCTCCTCTTGGGTCTCACTAAATTTATTCATTTTTTTTCTAGGAAATTCTTTAAAATCCTTATAACCTTGGTTTTGAACTCTATCCAGTTGTTCGTTTTCCTCCATTTCTTTCATTTGTGATCTGTTTTTTTGTCTCCACATATTTCCCTGCTTCCCTGAGTTGGTACAGTAGCTTTGTGTGCTAGATGTCCTTTGTGGCCCAGTAGTTCTGCCTCCCCAGTTACCTGAGGTAGACACTCTTGGTGCACTCCTTTGTGAACTCTGTGTACAGTCCTGTTATAGTTAATTCTTGATTGTTGGTATCACTGGGGGGAATTGTCCTCCAAGCCAATTGGTTGTGGGAATCAGATGTCTGCGCATGCGTGCTTGCCTCTAAACCTCTGTCTTTCATAGCGCCCCTAAGTTTCCGTGCACTCCTTCCTTTTTACAACAGTCCAGACTCCTCTGTATGAGTCTCGCCTGGAGCTGGGGTTCAGTGCAGTTGGGATTTTCCATCTCCCTCCCGCTAGAGAAAGCCAGTGAGACCCTCCTCTGCCCATCCTCTCCACGCGCATGTCTCCGTACCTCAGCTTTTTACAGCTCCTCTGAGTCTTCATGAGCCCCTCTCTTTCCTTCTAGTTGTAGAATTTCCACTCAGCCAGTTTTCCTGTGGTTCTGGATGGTGTTTGTTCTGTCTGTTGAGGCGTTAAAACAAGCAATTCAGAGTAGAAACTGTAGACTATCCCACGTTCTACTACTGGTATATTATGTTGTCCTGAATTGGTTGCTTTCTATCCTTATTATATATAGGGGTGGACAAAAGTAGGTATACAGTTGTTCATATGGAAAAATATGTAATACAAGAATAAATTTTTTTCTTGTACGTATAACTGTAAACTTACCTTTGCCCACCCCTATATTTATGATGTGGTTAACCTGCTAAGTTGTGGAGTTTCAGAAGTAAACATTTCTTGAATATTTCTTCTAAGCCAGGCACTATGCTAGGTTCTTTCCCCTTAGACCAGTGATTGGCAAACTCATTAATCAACAGAGCCAAATATCAACAGTACAATGATTGAAATTTCTTTTGAAAGCCAAATTTTTTAAACTTAAACTTCTTCTAATGCCACTTCAAAATAAACTCGCCCAGGCCATGGTATTTTGTGGAAAGAGCTGCATGTGCCTACCACGGCCTTAGACTTAACTCTCATAACTCTGAGAAGAGTATTAGTCCCATTTTACCTAGGTAAGTTCTAGAAATTCAGTCAAAATAGCAACAAAAGCTATATGGGGTATGTGTTGCTAATAGTATTGGGACTTTGTTATTATTATTCCTACAGAAAATCTATAAACATAATAAGTAAATACTTTGAAGAATATGCCTTGGTTGATCAAGATATTCTTGGAAGTAAAGAAAGCTGCGATAAGATTTTAGCTCTTATTCCTGAAAATATCCTTTCCCAAGACCATTTTTATGTGAGCTATTTGTAATGATATTATATTTGTTTCTGCCTGCATATTCTCATATACTTAATCTCTTTTTCTTTTTTTACAATCTTTTCTAATATTTTCCTCATATACTTATAAGTTTAATCTTTTTTATACAAAACATCTCCTGTATTTCTACATTTTTGTATCTCTACTCTGGAATACAATAAGACATGAGGCCATTTCATAAACAGATTTCCTCTTTATGGAAGTTGGATTAATGGTTATTTAAAGAATGCTGAATCATTTAGTCAAAATATATACAGACCAATACATATTTGTTGTTATTTTGACATTCTGTTATGTCACCACTTTATTTTTACAGTGTTATTTTCTAGTGTTTAATATTTGCATTTTAGAAAAGAATAATTATTTTCTATCTAAACTAGATATACTTATGATAACACACACAGAAAATAAGTTTGTTGATGTGCCCTAAATCAGTATGTTCCTTAATGACCCATCACCAATGCATGATGACCTTCAAGAAATCTTCCAAAAGCATCACAGTTCACTTCAGCGTTGGGAGCATTTGAAGAAAGTGGCCGTATATCCGGTATATAACATGGAAATCTGTATTATAAATATAATAATATAATTCCTAAACTCTGATTGTTTTGCCATTTAAGTTAAAGATGACTGGAGATCACTTTTTAACCACTTTGGAAGAAATCCTCAAAAGTTCCTACTGATCCTCATGCTGGACTTGCATCTCCTTTTAGAATGACAGATTTGGACACTTGCTTGAGTGGGAGATCATGCTCCAGTACTGTTTTCCACGGCTGGATATCAATGTTAGCAAAGGAATCAATCATTTGCTGAAGAGCCCTTTTAGTGTTCATCCTAAAACAGGTAATATAAAAAGAAAATAAGGGGAACTAAAAAAAGAAAGTTATTTGTTTTAGCAAGCATGTAGTGCGAATACATATGATGTCTAACATTAAAGATTGAGGCCTTGTTCTGTCAGTTAATACCTAAATTAACTTTGTTTTTTTTTAATGTCAAAGAGGAAGGGAGAGGGAAAGAAACATCAATGATGATAGAGAACCATTGATTGGCTGCCTCCTGCACACCCCCTAATAGGGTTTGAGGCTGCAATATGAGCATGTGTCCTGAACCAAGAATCCAATCGTGACTTACTGGTTCATAGGTCAATGCTCAGCCACTGACCCAGTCATTTTTTTAATTGTTGATTAGTAGCTACTGGATGAGTTTACATATTCAGTTGCATTTCTGTGGTTCAATGTTAGAATTAGAGTTGCAGAAGAACTTAAAAATTACAAGACAATAGCTCTCATTATACAGATGAGGAAACAGTGGCCTAAGAAGTTGAAGTGACTTGTCTACAGTCTAAAAACAAATTTTAGAGCTAGGAACAGAGTTTTATGCTTTTTCTCCTATGCTGCCTCCCTCAGTAGTTTTTTCAGTCATTTTAGCTTTTCTCTTTCACAAGATTTGATGGACTGAAACTGACTACCAATAAAGTGTAAAATGGCTACATTGGCATAACTTTACTCCATCCATTAGAAAAGTATATAGTTGTGCTTTTTGGTGTCAGCAATCCAACTCTGCCACATCTCTCATCTCTACTTTTATTTCTATCTCCCTCTTCCTAATATCCTCCTATATTTAAGTACAGAATGGATGTGGGATGTTAGGGAAATTGCTCTGTTTACGTCGTTTTCTTGTCTGTAAAATGGAGATAATGATAGTACCTACCTCAGTGGATCATTGTGACCATCTAAAATATAAAGCACTTAGAAAACTGTCACATAGTCAGTTCTCCCAAATTGCCTAGTCTCCCTTAATCTACACTAATAAAAGAGTAAGATGCAAATTGACTGCACGTTTGTGATGCCCACCAGCCAATGAGGAGTGAGTATGCAAATTACTCATCTTTGGTGGGTTACTTTGCATGCATAGGTGCTGAGTGGCTGGGGGTAGGGCAGGATGCCTGCGTGACAACACAGAAGTTCTACACCATCCCAGCCACTCCAGGCCTCTGGGCAGCGTGGGAAGGCGGCTCCGGGCCAGAGCAAAAAGGCAGCTCCACCAGGAGTGAGGGCAGTGCCAGCAGCCAGAGGAAGGAAGGCCCATTCTTGCATGAATCTTTGTGCTTCAAACCACTATTAATCTATAATGACTATAGTCCATACATTTATGTAGCTCTTTTTCAAATCTGTCAGCTATGTGTTTAGCTTCTTTTAGTAATAAGCTTAATATTTTAAGTTTAATTCTAAAGCTTCAGCCTTAACTAGTTTGGCTTAGTGGATAGAATGTCAGCCTGCGGATTCAAGGGTCCCAGGTTTGATTCCAGTCAATGGTATGTACCTAGATTGCAAGCACATCCCTATAGGGGGTGTGAAGGAGGCAGCTGATTGATGTTTCTAACTCTTTCTCCCTTTCCCTTCCTCTCTGTAAAAAAATCAATAAAATATATTTTTAAAATAATAATAATAAAGCTTTAGTGGATATCCCCTTATTCTAATATTCAAGGTTTGGGTAAATAATTGTGTTCCATTAATAAGTGAATATATTTGATTATATCCTTTTTACTGTCTTTAACATCAACTCTCAATTCCCTTAATTATTTTATTTCTTACTCACTTGGCAGTCTTTATTATCTCATTTTTTTTAAATGTATTTTATTGACTTTTTTACAGAAGAAAAGAGAGGGATAGAGAGTTAGAAACATGAATGAGAGAGACATCAATCAGCCGCCTCCTGCACGCCTCGCCTCCTACTGGGGATGTGCCCGCAACCAGGATACATGCCCTTGACCGGAATCGAACCTGGGACCTTTCAGTCCGCAGGCCGACGCTCTATCCACTGAGCCAAACCAGTCTCGGCTATTATCTCATTTTTGAGGTGTGACAAATTTTATGTAGAGTCCCAGGTGTGAATATTATAAAAGGGTAGTGTAATGTCTATTTTATTTCCAAAATGCTTCATCAAGATGCCTAACATATAGGTGTCTATTTGATCTCACACATAAATCAAGGTAATGAAATGAACTCTTACCATCTATTTCATTCAACTTTCAAGACTTACTCAATTTGAGATCATTCTGTACTTAAATATAGAAAGAGGGAGATAGAAATAAAAGTAGAGATGAGAGCAACTAGGTAGTAGCTTAACAGTCTTTCACACCTATGTTTTGGTGGTGTTTTTAAAAGACAGCTAATATAAAAGTACTTTTAACTTGTGTTTCTATTGTACTTAACAGATAGTCTAACCCTTTTTCTAAATTTTAATTTTCTAATGATTTGTATTCATAATTATTCATTTATAACTTTTGGTTCTTACAGGTCGGATTTCAGTGCCTATTGATTTACAGAAAGTAGACCAGTTTGATCCATTTACTGTTCCAACCATAAGGTATGTTCCAAATCATTGATCACTTTTCTGTTTGTGATTGTTGTTCTGAATTTGAAGTAGATTCGATTAGATCCCTGCCAGAGAGGCAGCCACTCTGAGGCTATATGATGCCCTAGTAGAGCAACATTCCCTAGTGAGTTCCACAGAGCACTAGTTTTCCAGCTGCTATTATACACGAAAAAGTGTGCTTTCCCTCTCAGGAGCACATTGGCACCTTTCCCTTATCCTTCATTTTCCCCCAGGTATGTTACTGCTAAGCTCTAAGGGCCCTTCTTCTGTCTCTCTAACTTGTTTCCTAAGCCTACACAGCCCAGCTAGCTCACTTTTACTATCTCTATAACCTTCTAAATAGACTTTCTCTTATAATTTGGGGGGGGAAAAAAGATTTTTAAGTTCAAATAAGTTTGAGAAATGCTAACTTAAACAGATTAAAAGTTCTTTTCTGCAAGATTTCCCAGTTTCTTAGGCATAACCGTAGACCTTGCCTGACTGTGCTCATGGCCAGGCAGGGGGGACAGTGTATGCAAGAGTAATTTGGAGTTTGTGCCAGTTCTAGCCAGCCTATTTAGTGGCTGGTAAGTTGCATTACTGCTACATTTTCCTGCCTCTCAATCTTTGGAGTTACTCATGATGGAGAATGAGTAACATTGAGTCTCTGCTCTTTTAATTATTTAAAAAAATATATATTTTCCAGTCTTTAATATGCATGGAAAACTCTAAAAAGAGATTATGGCTTTTAGAATCCCAAATTAGTTGGCCACATAATTTTTTTCACAGACAATCTTGAGAGATTCATGTGCTACATATGATACACTGGATAATGTTGACCAAGAACCAACTTTAGAATTCTGTTATTCTATTATTTGTAGCTCCATCTGCCATGAATTAGATGCCATTTCCACCAACGAAGAAGAAAAAGAGAACAAAACTGAATCCGATAACAAACATAGAACCAGAGGTAGGTTAATATGTTGAAGTCTCATTTTAACATAAGCTTTTTATATAGACATCCTTCTGCCACTCCAGTAATTAATTCTCCTTGGATTCAGCCCAGAATGGAGCAGAAACCAACTCAATAGCAAATAATGTAATAACAGTGTTTCTCTCCTTTAGCAATTGCCCATCCCAGCGGTCTGTTAAATCCCATTTGAGTCATCAATTATTTACTAAGCAATATCTAAATGCCAGGATCTACATTGCAAGATTAGGTTGTCAACTGGTATTGATAATTGTTTAAATCTTACTCTTAGATTTAACAGCTATTTGTTTATTTATTTATTTATTTTAAAATATCTTTTCATAGGTTTTTTTTTTTTAGAGAGATAGAAATATCTAGGGGGATGAAAGAGAATTTTTGATCGGCTGCCTCCTGCATGCCCCCTACTGGGTAACAAGCCTGCAACCTGGGAATGTGCCCTGACGGGGAATCAAACCTTTCATGGATCTTTGGTTCATGGATCATTGCTCAACCATTGAGCCACACCAACTGAGCAACAGCTATTTATTAAACAACTATGTATGCTATGCAGTACGTTTGTCCTTTACTTTGTTTTTGATGTTTCTAGATGAGTGGTATGGTAAATATATGTCTCAAATGTGATTGAATTGTATATTCCAGAATTTACAATTTGTAAATTCAAGAATTTACAAGTCTCCCTGATAATAGAAGTCAAATCTTATACCAACAGCCAAGAGACACTCTATAACAGAGTCCAATAGCACTTTCTATGATAATGGAAATGTTATTCACTGGTAGTCACTAGCCACATGTGGTTTTTGAGCACTTGAAATGTAAAAAACTGGAATTTTCATTTCATTTTATTTTCAGTTAAATAGCCACATGTGCTAGTCACTATTATAATGGGCAGAGCAGATCTGTGATCTTTGTTCAACCTTTTTTAGTCAAATGTTGCTACCCTTTCAAAGCCCAAGCTCAAATATCACTTTATCTATTCCAGCTCTAACATAATACCTAAACATAGTACACATTCCATTATTAAAGTTTATGGAGTAATTACAAAAGTATTCTGTTCAAAATATTTGAAAAATCAGAATACCAGTAAACTGGAAAAAGAAACTCAGAGAGCCCTAGTTGGTTTGGTGCAGTGGGTAGAGCATCAGCCTGCAGACTGAAAGGTCCCAGGTTCAGTTCGGTCAAGGGCACATACTGGTTGCTGGCTACATCCTGGTCCTGGTCAGGGCACATGTGGGAGGCAACTAATCGATGTGTCTCTCTCACATCGATGTTTCTCTCTGTCTCTTCACCTCCTTTCCACTCTCTCTAAAATACAATGGAAAAATATCCTCAAGTGAGGATTAATAAAGAAAAGAAAAAAGAAGAGAAAAGGAAAAAGGAATTCAGAAAAAAGAGACAGTGAAAGGAACAAAGGAAACCTTGTTTTTTGTTTTTTTGGGGGGGGGGTTTGTTGTTGTTTTTTAAATATATTTTATTAATTTCTTACAGAGAGGAAGAGAGAGGGATAGAGAGTCGGAAACATTGATGAGGGAGACATCGATCAGCCGCCTCCTGCACTCCTCCCACTAGGGACATGCCCACAATCAGAATACATGCCCTTGACCAGAATCGAACCCGGGACCCTCCAGGCCACAGGCCGACGCTCCATCCACTGAGCCAAACCGGTTTCGGCAGAAACCTTGTTTTAAAACATTAATGTCTCAGCACAGCTGGGTGTGGCTCAGTGGTTGAGAGTCAACCTATGAACCAGGAGATCACAGTTCGATTCCTGATCAGGGCACTTATCCTGGTTGCAGTCTCAATCTCCAGTGTAGGGCATGCAGGAGACAGCCACTTAAATGATTTTTCTCTCATCATTGATGTTTCTATCTCTCCCTCTCCTTTCTCTCTAAAATCAATAAAAATTAAAAAAATAATATCTCAGAGAATAAAGATAATACATCCATCAGGTAAGATCAGAATACTATAAAAAAGAAACACTCATAAAATAAGAAAGAGCCCTGGCCAGATTGCTCAGTTGGTTAGAGTGTTGTCCCTAGCCCAAGGTGTGGGTTCAATTCCCGGTCAGGGCACATACTAGAGCCAAGCAGTGAATGCATAAATAAGTGGAACACCAAATCATTGTGTGTGTCTCTCTCTCCCTTCCTCTTTCTCTAATGTCAATAAAATTTAAAAATAAAAAAGAAAGAGGTCTTAGAAATAAAAAATCTTTAGAATAAAAAGTTCAGTGTAAGGGTTTGAAAAGAATTATTGAGATTTCTCAGAAAGTAATACAAAAATAGTGCCAGTAGTGGTGATGGTTATTGTTTAAAGGAGTTAAAACTAGAAGACTATTTCAGGAGGTCTGTTATCTGACTATGGGAGTTTCAAAAAAAGAAATAAAACAGGGAAAAAATAATTGTCAAAATTACATAGGAAAACATCCCTGTAGTGAGTATTATCTTAAAAGGGTTCAGCATAATAAGAAGAAGACCTATACCAAAGTACATTATTTAAAATTTCAGAACACTGAGAATTAAGAAAAGATCTTAAGTGCCTTCAGACCCCAGCCTACTTTCCTCATCCTCCTACCCCCAAAAAAAGCAGACCTGAAGGGATGGCCTCAGATTTCTAAATAACAATGAAAGTGTTCATTTGTTAGAAATGGGTGCTAGAAAAGAAAAATTGGTTGCCATTCAAGAAGATGGTCAGAAATAAGGCAGGGTGCTAATATTTACATTATAAACCTGTTAATACACATACTGTGGCTCCGTTAGTTGGGCATGATCCCATGTACCAAAAGGTTGCAGATTTGATTCATAGTCAGGGCACATGCCTGGGTTGCAGGTTTGATCCCCAGTAGGAGGTGTGCAGGAGGCAGCCAATCAATGTTCCGCCCTCAGCAGCCCAGCCGCCCTAGGCCATCCCGGCCCATTGACATTTCTCTTTTTGTTTATTTTAATCCTTACTCAAGGGTATGCTTTTATTGATTTGAGAAAGAGAGAACAGGGAGGGAGGGAGGGAGGGAGAGAGAGAAAAACATTGATTGGCTGCCGATTTGAACCTGCAACCTTGGTATGTGCCCCAACTAGGAATTGAACCTATGACCTTTCAGTGCATGGGAGGACACTCCAACCAACTGAGTCACACCAGCAAGAGCCTAACAGTTTTCTTAATTTAATATTATCTCTTTGTGGATATCTTTTTCTTTTTTTCAGGGGTTTTAAGGAAGCATGTTTTGGCTCTTTAAGGAGAAATTTTCTAATAATTATAACTGTTCAAAAATAAACTGAACTGTCTCATTTCAAGTATGCATAAATAAGCTAATAGTCATCATTCAGTCAGGGATGCTTTAGAGGTGGTGGGAGGTTGGCATAACAACCATTTGCATATTACATCTTTATTATATAGGTTTCCTATTATTACATATAGAACTTGTTTTTCCAATTTATTTAAAAACTTTTTTTAAAAATATATTTTATTGATTTTTTACAGAGAGGAAGGGAGAGAGATAGAAAGTCAGAAACATCGATGAGAGAGAGACATCGATCAGCCGCCTCCTGCACGCCCCACAGTGGAGATGTGCCCGCAAGCAAGGTACATGCCCCCAACTGGAATCGAATCTGGGACCTTTAAGTCCGCAAGCCGACGCTCTATCCACTGAGCCAAACCGGTCTTGGCTATTTAAAAACTTCTTGAGCCGGAACCGGTTTGGCTCAGTGGATAGAGCATTGGCCTGCGGACTGAAAGGTCCCAGGTTCGATTATTATACTTTGAAATATTTTAGATATTTAATATTGAGGTGAGTTAAAATATTAAAATCAATTTCACCTTTTTAATGTGGCTACTACACTTTAAAATTATATGTTTCTCATATTTCTACTAGACAACATTGTTATAGAATTATAAAAAACTTAAAATTATACTTTTATGTTATTCTTGCTGCCAAAATGCTCATTTTAATGCATGGTCTTTATAATTTAGATTATAAGAAGACCCGTCTAGGTCCTTACGTAAAAGTTTTTGAAAAGTTTCTTGAAAACCTGGATAAATCCCGAAAAGGAGAACTTCTTAAGAAGAGTGGTAAGACTATGCCTTTCCCTTTAGCTATTTAGATCTTAGTATAGTAGTTTAAAACATCCAAGAAGTGAGCAGATTTAGAGCTCTAGTCCTTGCCCTCCCAAAAATGTTATTATTTACCTTATTGTCCTTAGTATTTTTGAAAATTAAAGTCCCTTAATTCAGTTCAACATATATTTATTAAACACCTTCCAAGTGTAAGGTACTATGTGGAAAACAAAGGTGAGTTATACAAAGATGAATTCCACATCATGCCTTCCTGGCCTGAGGAAGTACTAACTGGTACAAAATACTAAGAAAGAGATATCATCTGATTAAAATAACTTGAGAAGATTTCATATTTAAACAGTGGAATTAGAACTCTTCAGTACACTACTATAAGAAGTCTAATCCCCCAGTGTGCCAATATATCATGCCTTAAAGTATGGGTAGTATTTCCACAAGCAGAGATTTGATAAGATCGGGGTACGGATTGGACAAAAGAAGACATAGAGACAAAAAAGCATTGGGTCACTGTGAAGGCCAAGTAATATGGCTAATCTGGAAAAAGATGTGTCAGGAAGTGATGAGATAGAAATCTGAAGAAGCAGACTAAGGAAAGGAGTCTCATGACTTGTAGTTTAGTCTAGAAAGATAAATCAAACAACAGTATACCTGGAGAGAGGTAGGGAATAGAAAGAACCCAAGAAGCCCATTGGGCTATTACCATTAGGACAGTAGCATTGGAGATCTCCAAAAGCTGCCATCCTTGAGACTTGGTAATGATTTACAAGTGGAGAGATGAAAGATGGAGGTAAAAGTGCCACAGAAGCCAGGAGAAAGGAAAGTTTCAAGAGTATCAAGTTTCAAATGCAGTAGGTAACTGATAAAATCCTGTTGAATATAGGAACTAGAAGGAGGTGCTAAGAGTATAGCAGTGTCAAAGGAAGCATTCTTTGGATAGGAGAGACGAGAGCATATGTGTACGCCAAAAGAAAAAAATCAGTCGTGAATATTATTTAAGAGATGAATACCGTGGAAAACTGGGCCAACATTATAGAAATATAAACTCCCTTTCTGCTTCACAATAAAATGTGTGATGGCTAAACAGTAGTGCCTAAAATAATGCTCTATTCATAGTAGATACTCAAATATGTGCCTGTTGAATGAACAATGATGGCTCTTGTTAAAGCTGCCATTCCAACTGGCAATATTTGTAGTCTTGTTCTGTACTAGCCCAGCCTATAATGTGGGCTTCAGTAAATGTGAAAGTAAATCTTTATGCCACATAGCCCTCTTTTTTTTTTTTTTTAATTTAGTGGAAGCATTAAGCAAATCAGAATAGGTTTTGTTTTGTTTTCCTTTACTGTCCTCTGATAAAAATCTATTCTATTTTAGATTTACAAAAAGACTTCTGAAGATAACTCCCCTCCAACTAATGTGGATCACTTCTATCTTCAGCCAAGAATCAGATACTTCAAGAGTCATTAAATAAATATGGCAGAACTTTGTATGCATTTTATTGCCAAAGCAAAATTTCCCTTTCTTGAGGAATAATTATGTTGAAAAGATTCAACAAGATCACCATAGCAGTGTCCAGGCTGCTGAAAGGAACAATAATGGGCAGAATAAGTCGATTGCAGATAAATTTGTAAAAATTTAACATTGTATAAAGACTAGAGGCCCAGTGCACAAAATTCATGCACACATGGGTAAGGTCCCTAGTGACTGCCACTGCCCTCAGTTGGCCAGCTGGCCTTGCCTCCTAGTTGAACTCCCAGTCAAACCCCCAGTTGAGACAATTTGCATCTTAGGCTTTTATCATGTAGGATAATTCTAAGATTTCTGTTATACTCACTTTTACCAGCTGCTATATAGAGAGGTAACTGAGCAATAATATGCCCAAGACTTTAATCTCAGCTTGCTGGATACAGCATCCATATTTCAGGAATGAATATTCTAGGTGAATTAAGGCTTTATCCTTAAGTCTTAGACACTTAATTATACCTGCAGTGTATACTCAGTCACTTCTTTGCTTACTAATATTTTTATAGATCACGCCACACCCCACTGCCCATCTTTTAAAAATCATTTTAAACTGAGCACCTAAACCTACCAAAACTTTAATTCAAAAGACATGAGTTACTAGATTATAACATGGCGTAGTAGAGTATTGTTTACAACTGTTGTAATCGTAGCTCCTTAGATTACAGAAAAATTGGAACAATTAAATTAGTCTATATCATAAAGAAGCAGCTTAAAAAAAATATCCAACTTCACCAACATAATTATACTTGTCAAAACATGTAGACTTTCTATATATCCAGATAAAGTTTTCAGTTTCTCCTGTATTTGATTTTGTGTGATAGATTCTAAAGTGTCAGATTTCTTTTTTCTGGTTTAACATCCAGTCTAAGCAAGACATCCCTACTACTCAGTGGATAGAGTGCTGGCCTGCAGACCAAAGGGTCCTGGATTTGATTCCAGTCAAGGCACTATATCAGTTGCAGGCTCCTCCCCAGCCTGGGCTGGTCAGGGCATGTGCAGGAGACAACCAATCGATGTGTTTCATTGGCATTTCTTTCCCCCTCTCTTCTACTCTATAAAATCAATGGGAAAAATATCCTCAGGTGAGGAGGATTCAAAACAAAAAAACATCCTTTTCGGTTTGCATTCTGTCTTCTGAAAAATACTGGGAAGCAGGCTATCAGACTGGTACTTCCTATGACTTATGAAAATTTCCTTCCTTTGCATTTCCTTCAACATTGTTTTCTCTATAGCCACACAGCCTTTTTTATATAATATTTTGGTTTATATACAAACCCTAAAATAACAGTCAACATACTGAAATGCCTTGCATTTCTCTTCTAATTTTTTAAGAATATTAAAGATTATGGTTCAAAATTCTGCATTACTTGAGCTTTTGTGTACTATGTATTGTTCAGTCTTCAAGTTTGGGAAAAAGTGAATCAATTGAAATTCCTAAATACAAAATTAATAAAGACTCGTTGGTCCACCTTAAGAACTCAGAATGAGAATAGGATTGTTGTTACACTTTCAATGAGATCTTTTAAGCTCCCAATATATCTAGCATTGAAGTATTTCAGTTCTTTAATATAGTCCTTGGATAAAAGTCGGTATAAAATTAGCCCATAAAATTAATTATAAAACATATGCACATGTAAGAATAAATGTTTGATTCCCGACAGCAGAAAAATACTCAAAGACTACTGACTTTCCTATCCTGGCTGGTGGATGCAATGGTTAGAGCATTGGCCCATGCACTGAGGGGCCTCATGTTTAATTCCCAGTCAATGCCACATACCTGGGTTTCAGGAGGCAACCTATGGATCTGTGTATCAGTGTTTCTCTCTGAAATAACGGGAAAAATATCCTCAGGCAAGTATTAAAAAAAAGACTATCGACTTTCTTAGTTGATTTGCCAACTCCTATATGTGTAAGATTTATAGAAACAAATGGCATAGAACTGTTTTCCATTTCCAAACTTGCCCAATTTATAAAGAAACCCAAAGAAAGAAAATAGACCCTTCCTTAGTGAATTATTAACAGCAGCGTTAGAAAAGTTAGTGGGCTTTTTGGGAAAGAGGGGGGCGGTAAAAATGTAGGTAGTTTTGTCTAAAGAGACAATTGGCGATTGCTGGACTTTTCTCCTCAAGATAAATTGACTAATCTTCCAGATCACTTATTTAGGTAGAAATTCTACCTATAGATTTAATCCTATATAGTAAAGAGATAATATGCAAATTGACCCTTGTGCCCTCACAAGATGGTTGCCTAAGAGCAGGGGGGTTAGTGAGGGGCAACCTAAAAAACTGAACAAGCAGGTTGCATGGGGCAACCAGGCCAGCAGGGGAGGGGCAGTTGGGGGCAACCAGGCCGGGAGGAGAAGTTGGGGGTGAGCAGGCCATGAGGCAGGTAAGCAATTAGGAGCCAGCAGTCCAGGATTAGAGAAGGTGCAGGCTGAGCTAAGGGGAACCCCCTCCTTGTGCACGAATTTCATGCACCGGGCCTCTAGTAATAACAAATATGTTTGAAGTAATGTACATATTTTATCTAATTTAATCTTTCTAACAATCCTATTAAGTAACTGCCATTAGCAGGTGAGGAAATTAGGCACAAATTGGTTAATTGCCTAAGGTCACTATTAGGTAACCAAAC
>PVJN01029069.1:0-26723 GCA_004026805.1 Lasiurus borealis | reverse complement strand
CAGGCCTGTGCCTTCCAAAGAGCAAAGCAGAGATCGCATCTAGTACTTCAGTTCCCATCTAGAACTGGGGCAAGGTAGGCTGGGAAAGAAGCCAAGTGCCCAGGAAAAAAGGCTCAGACATCAGGGAGAGCCAGCAGGCTGTGCCCAGGAATGAAGAGTGCACACCAAGGTGTCGGGCAGGCACATCACGAGTGCTCGGTGGGGAGCTCCTGATAGCCCCGGATGCTCACAGAGGCAGGAAAGGCTTTCACGAGGCGACCCAGGCTCAGTATCTGCCTGGAAGATGCCAACAGGACAATGAGAATGGGTTGCTGGTGAGGCAGGGGCCTGCGGCAGTGGGGACAGAAAAGGAGATACTGAAGAAGCAGCTCTTAAAGAGAAAATCAGCCGAAACTGGTGTGGCTCAGTGGATAGAGCGTCAGCCTGAGGACTGAAAGGTCCCAGGTTCGATTCTCTAGTCAAGGGCATGTATCCTGGTTGCGGGCACATCCCCAGTAGGGGGCGTGCAGGAGGCGGCTGATCGATGTCTCTCTCTCATTGATGTTTCTAACTCTCTGTCCCTCTCCCTTTCTCATTGTAAAAAGTCAATAAAATATATATTTTTTAAAAAGAAGAAAAAAATGTATTTACAAAAAAATAAAGAGAAAATCAATAAGGTTTAGTGACCAACTAAGTTTGAGGGTCAAGGTATCTGGAGAGAATGTAAAGAACATGTGTCTATCTTCAAAAAGCTCTACAGATAAATGTCAGTGAGGAAAAAACCCAAACCTGCAGAGACTTTTTAGGAGCTTATTTGAATCAAATTGAAGAAATAAGCCAGGGAACAAGATCTCAGGTGCTCAGAGGACAGGTTTTGCAAATAAACAGGAAACAAGCAAACAGCCTGAGTTGTACGCATTTGAAATTAAGGAGGGAAAGTAAAGAAGGTTACATGGAGGAGGGAGACAGCAAGATGGGGAGTGAATTACAAGATAGCTAACAAGAGCAGGTACTTTGCTAGGGCTGGTTATGTCTTCCAGGGGTCTCAGAGGTGTGTTAGCCTAGATGCATAAGGACAATGGACTTCTTAAACCTTTCATTAAAGTTTTATGCCTGGGGAGTGACTACCCACCACAACAGCCCCGTTAGGAAATTATGACCAGGTCACTCTGTAAGGTTGTGGTAGGCAGGTAGATACAATCAGAGCAAGGACAATAGGCCAGGTCAAAGTCACTTTCAGAAGTACCTGACTCATTCTCTGGTACACTTTCCCCAAAGTGAAAAAATGTTCTATCTTCAAATGTCTGCTCCAGGGACTAAGGCTAAGGCTGCCCTGAGTCCTGGCAAGAGCACTCCTGACTTTGCGATGCCAATGGCCAGGTGGCAGCCTCACCCTGCCTTGGGTTTCTCAGTCTGCTGCAGGGAGAGGGGGCACTGACGGCTATGTAGGAGTTTTCCAGGTCGAGGAAAGAACATAGGATGCAGATTTTTCATTCTTCGTTTTCTTTCTTCAGGAGGAGAGGATATTAGAGAATGGGTGAAACAATACTTTATTTTTTCATTGCAGACTTACCTCCTGTAACAACTGTTTGGGCCAGGGCCAAAAGGGGTTGTGGGCCACACCCGAGGTGGAATGAATGAGCCCATGTTTCCTTTGGGGAAACAGAAACTGCACTGACATCTTTGCAGCCACATCTATTCCATAATTTCCTTCCGTGGTTACAACTCAGGTTATTTGCTTATTTCCTGTTTATTTGTAACGAGAGGCCCAATGCATGAAATCTGTGCAAGAGTGGGCCTTCCCTCCCCCGGCTGACGGCACCAGTTCCCTCTGGCACCCAGGACCCAGGCTTCCCTCACAGCCTGGGCTTCGTCCAGAAGGTTGTTTGGAAGCACGTCCAGAAGGACATCAGGTCTAATTAGCATATTACGCTTTTATTATTATAGATACCATAGTGGGCACCTTTGTACTCACCTAGACAAAAATGTAATGGGGCACCAAAAAATCTTAGTAATCAAGATAATACTGTAATTTTAAAAATCAAAATTAATGCCAAAAAATGATAAACCACCAAATAATATCTTAAAGTTAGGATCTGGCTTTTCTTTTTGCTTCTAATTTTAGTATGACTCAGCACAGCACTACTACTGATCTTGTCTCTGCCCTGCCCCACCATCACTCCTTTTCTCAGGGTTATAAATAAGCTTTCCCCTTACATTACATTATGTGTATAAACAGTGTTTCTTTTCCATTGTTGCTTATTTTGTCAGTGTTTGGCTGAACTATTTTTCCTGCAGTGAAAAATATGTGGGTATCTTGAATTAGGATAGAATGCATATAGTACCCCCAAAAAATTATGAAAATTTTTATTTTTTTCATTCAGCAGTTTTGCATTTATCAGGAGTGAATTAAAATGAAGTGAGGGATAGATGTGCTTTCCCATTCTAAAAGTAGTACAGCTACACATTCTGAAAGCATTGGAAACTATATGCAAGTGCCCTGGTAGGTGTGGCTCAGTTGGTTGGGTGTCATCCATGTACCAAAAGATTGCTGATTTGATTGATTCCCCATCAGGGCATAAGCCTGGGTCACGGGCTCAATCCCTGATAGGGGGTGTGCAAGAGGCAGCAGATCGATGTTTTTCTCTCCCTCTCCATTCTTCTTTCTCTAAATAAAAATATTTTAAAAAGAAAAAAAAAACTACACACAAATCAGATGAACCCCCAACTCCCACTTAGCACTCCTCCTCCATGCCTTCTTGGGACATCACGTCCTGTGTTTAGAAGCTGGGGCACACCCAAGTGAACTTTCAAAGATGAAAGTCAGCCACCCCCCTCTCCTCCACCCCTTCTTCCCCCATCACTTCCTACTCACACCTCCTCTCTAGGCTCAGCATTTAAGCCAGTGCTGCACTGAGCCCTTCACAAGTAATAACTTAACAGCCCAAGAGAGGAATTACTGTAGAAATGACTTCCCATTTAGAGAGGCAAACAGGCCCAGCAGTAAGCGCCAGGGTGGGAACTCCTGGCCTCTGGCCATGCTGACCCCTCCAGTCTCATGTCAGGCTCCTTCAGGCACCCAGGACCTGGCATCAACCCTGCCCTCCACCAGCAGGACCACCCTGTCAGCTTGGCGAGCTCCTCCTCCTCACCACTCCTCCCAGCCCACCTGCTAACTTGTTCAACTGATCACTCCTCCTGTCATTCAGACCTTAGAGCTTCTCCTACTGGACCAACTCAAATGAAATGCACTGGAGGGGGAAAGGCAGAGCTTCCTCAACATTCTGGCAAATAACAGGAGTAACAAGGTGTGAAGTGATAGGAAACAAGGGCAGGGAGGGCAACATACCCAGCATCTAGCCTGCGGGAGGGCAGGGAGCTTCTGATCTTCCCCAGGGCTCTGGGCAGCACTCGGATTTCAGCCCGCTGTTCCCAAGGCAGTCTGGAGCGAGAGGCCTCGGGGTGCGGCTCCGGGTTGCCGACAGAAGTGGGTCCTTGCGGTGTTGAGAGAAAAAGCATTTTGGGGGACCCACAAGGAAGGATGAGGTCTGGTGGTAAGATTTATTTGGGTGGAAATAGAAGGCAGTTCCCAATGTCCCATCGCTGTCCCTCCTGCCATGGGACATTGGGGCCAGAAGTAGACCAGTATCCACATTAAAGCTTAGTCCAGTCCAGAGTTTCTCACCACCTGGCTAGCTTAGTTTGGGTTCCTGGCTGCAATCCATAGCTGTGCTGCTGTATGCAGGCTCCTGTTTAGAGAATGGCCATGGGACTGCTGAGGCCACATGGCTGTGGAGTGAGAACAAGTGAAGCAAAGGATGAGTGTGCTATTGAAAAGGAGGGAGAGAAAGACTGGTTTTGTGTCCTGGGATTAGATTACCTGAGTTTGGGAAGGACCAGTGTATTCAAAGTAACCAACCAACTTCCAAGCCTCCAGAGCTACTGATGAGACCACCCCAACCAATCCATTCTGCCCCCAGGCTTGACCAACAGTCCTCTGTGGTCTTTTGGCCTCTATGGGCATGCCTCAGAGAAGCACCTTCCCAGTCAATGTATTCCTTCTATGGACTGTGTACCTCCCCTTCTTTGTTCTGTCCCTTGCCCCAGGAAGGGACTAGTGGTTCCCCGGAGTGTGTGAAGTTGTAACTTCCTGGTGAGACAATAATGTCGGATTCCCTTTGCTTTCTCCCTTTAACATCTAGCTACCTACACAACACCTGGGCCTTAGGGACCAGATAGGGCAATGGGGGGTTGAAAGTCAAAAGGGCTTCTCTGACCTCCCTAATAATGTCATAGCCCTGTAGGAGGCACCAAGTGGCTCTCCCCCAGGAGGCTGGCCTGGGGCTGAGGGAAAGTGGAGGTACAGTCCCCCTCTTGCAATGAGGCCCAACACAGCCAGTGGTTAGTGGGGTGGGGAGTGGAGAGTCAGAGGGCTTCCTCCCCCTTCACTTCTCTGTACCCACCTCTCCCTGTCCTTCACCCTGGGATTGCAGAGCAAGCTGCTCCCAGGCTGGCCAGGGCCCCCAGGGCCACACTCTCCCAACCCCCTTCACCCCCGGGGTCCTGTCTGTGACCCAGCCTTAGTCCCTGTATCTTGGGCAGTGATGACTAGACACTTCAGCTGTATGAACAGCCTTCCATATATAGTAAGTGTCAATAAGTGAGCGCTAGAAACGTTTATGGCTCAGAAGCCAGTCCTTACTTGGCCTGAGGGGAAGCAGCCTGTGTCCTCAGTCAGCCCTACCCCACTCAACATTTTCCGGGGCCCCCAGGCCAGGCAGTTGGTCAGCATGACTTCACCAAGAGGAGCCCAGGGGGAAAGCTGTGCCCTGAGGGGAGTTCTGCCCTGGGGCAGGGATGTGATGAGGAGCTCAGCTGGGAGATTTCAGGGCCCCACGAACAGGGGCTGCCTACTCAAGACCCATAGACCCAGGGGAACCCCTAATTCCTGGGAACCCCTAATCTCTGCTGGGCACCTAAACCTCCCCATTAGGGTCCCCAACTCCAGAAACTGCCCCTATACTTCATCTCACCATCTTCCCAGGGCTCAGGTTCCCAGTGAATTAAACTTTATTGCCACACAGACTCTGCTGCTCCCTCCTGGCCATCTCTGCGCCTGTGAGAAGGTGGCTTGGTTTGAGGAAGCAAGCAGCCAAGGAGAGCCAGAGTGGAGGGGAGGGGACCTGGGGAAGGAGGAGAAGAGAAACCACCCCAGGTTTCCCTGAGTGGTGCCCAGCCCCAGGGCTGGGGGGCTGGCTTGTGCACTGGGGAGGAAGCTCATCCCCAGGTGATCCTCCCTGGGGCCTCCAAGCACACCAGGGTAGGGAGCCTCAATGAGTCTCTTCCACACACGATGCCCTGGAGCACACGGCCGACCAAACCACATGCTCAGTCCACAGGAGTCCCTGGCCCAGTGTCAGTCAGCAGTCCAAGCCAATGGACACCAGCAGGTCCTCGAGTGCGTGTAGCCGCCGCTCCATCTCCTTAATGTTGCTATAGGTCTGCGCCACGCTGGTGATGTGGAAGCGGATGTCATCTACCAGAGGGATGGAGTCCTGCTCCTGCCGGCCTCTCACGGCCGCCGCCTCCTCCCTCACGGCCTCCGAGAAGTCCTCCTGCTCCACCAGCTGTGAACAGGCACACTCAGGGCACACCGCTGCTTGCCACCCACCACAGCCTGCCCCCACCCATGGAGCTCCCACCGGCCCACCTTCTCGATAACCTTGGCCATGTACTCAGTGCACTGGTCCTCCAGGCGCGCCAGGCGGAACAGCTTAGCCACACGCCACAGGCCTACCACACTGTCCTCATCCAGCAGCTGGGCCAGGCTGCGGCCACACAGACGTTTCAGGCCCGGCAACAGGTACATGTCGGCCATGCTCAGCACGTCATAGGCCATCTCCGGGGGCACCTGCAGTGAAAAAAGGGATGAGGGAGGGTGCACCTTAAGGTCACCAAGGCCTCTCAGGGGCTGGCAGCAAGGCTGAGACCTGCTGGCCAGAAAGTGGAAGCGTTGGGCAGAGCAGGAGCTTCCTCCCTTTGCCAGGTACCTCACCCAGAGCCCTGCAGGCATCCATGGGACCAGAAGGGACACAAGAGTCTGGGGTTCCCAAGGCTCAGGCAGGACAGAGCCTAGGCTCTGAGTCACACAGACCTGAGCTCAGAAATTCTAGCTGTGGGACCTTGGGCAAATCACTTCACCTCTGTGCTTCAGATCCTCTGAAGCACAATCATGTGTGCCTTACCAGGCTGTCAGAAAAGTGACAGAAGTTGCTTCTGTAAAAACTGAGGCAAGGACCCTACTAAAAAGGCGGGGGAGTAACTATTGACCAGCTCCCTCCCACCATAGAGGCTGTGGGATTTAGGGCACAGCCATAGTTGTACTCAGTGCTGGGAGAGATCATGCGCTACACCTAGACTGTGGATGGCCACAGGGAGCAGGCTGGAAATGGAGCAAACAGGACCAGGTGCACAGTACTTACTTGTGCCAGGCACTGTACTTGCAACATACACATTCGTTTGCACAAGACTTTAGGAAGTAATAACAATCAGTATCCCTCTGAGGCACAAAACAGTTGAGTAACTAGCCCCAAGATCACATAGCTCCGGTGTAGGGGTGAGGCTAACCCAGATTAAAACCAGGTTTAGAGCCCAAGATCTTGCCCTGAGTCACTAAGAGGCTGCCCTCTGGGTGACAAAGCTCTTTTCAGGGTCAGGGCGGGCCTGGATGCTAGATGACAGGGGCCAGAGAGCTGAACTATACCGCAGGAGAAATGAAATAAAGAGGTAGGAGGGTTCTCTGAGGGGCTAGATGGTAAATACTGTGCCACGGGGTCTCTGTTGCAACTGCTCAGCTTTGCCATTGTGCAAAACCACCACAGACAGTAGAGAAATGAATGGGTATGGCTGTGTTCCAGTAAATGTATTAATGAAACGGGCTGTATGTGGCCTGCAGCCCAAGATGGACTGGCCTGCCATGGGGTACTCACCTCCACCTGAAGGAGGAAGAAACTTCTCTCTTCTGTAAGTTACCATATTTGGGGGTTTCTTTATTACAGTAACTTTTGCATGTTCATACGCGCACACACACACACACCCTGGCAGAGAACACCCTGGCAGAGGATACTCTTGGCAATGTCTGTTGCTGCGCATGTCACCCTATGTTAGGGGGGCCTTGGGGCAGGTGAAGACACAGGGAGACAGAGAACCCTAGGGGTCTGCAGCAAACTAAAGGCAGGAAGCCCAGGGCTGCCCACTGTTGTGGGAATCCAGGGTTACTGTTCTCTGGCTGAAGAAGTTGGGGACCCTACGTGGCTGACACTATATCCCCAAGTGTCAAGTGCTGATGACTTAAGTCTTGTCACTCATTCCTGTCATGGATCTAATGAGGACCCCTCTGACTGAAAGAAAAATCTAAATGGGCCCCACATTCGCGCTACAGCCTCATGGAAAACCTGGCCCTCAGAGCCAATGAGGTCCTGGGTAGATCCTTGAAGCCCCCCACTGACATGGGCTGTGTACCTGTCCTGACCATTGCGCCCCCACCCCCTGCCCTGGCACAGTGCACACAGCCCACCCCAGTCCGCACCTCAGTGTGGTTGCTGTATATGTAGTAGAGCACATGGGTGAAGACGTGGGGCGAGAGGCCATGCAGGGTGATGGCTGGGAGGCCACCAGAGGCCTCCAGCCCTTCATTCTCTCGGAAGTGGTCATCCAGCAGGGCCCGGAAGTAGTCGCTGCGGCCACAGAAGAAGGCCTGGAGGAGGCTGGGCTTAGGAAAGGCCAGGGCCTGGGCTGTGCCCACAGAAGCTGGCCTAGGGCTTAAGACAGGGGCTCAGGGAGCTGTGGGGCGGACAGCACCTTGTGGCAGAGGAAGCTGCAACCCTCCACTCGGAAGCAAACATCAGGACAGCTGTTGAAGCCATCAGGGAAAGGGAAAGGCAGCTCCCCAAGATCACCCTGGGGGATGGGAGAGGAGACACCATTAGATAATGTAGGTGAGAGAAGGCAGGGTGGCTGGCCTCAATCAAGAGCCCACTCTAGCTGGATCCTGGAGGAGGGAGGGGGGTGGACTGCAACCTCATCTGCAGATTTAAATACAAGACAAACAACAAAAGTAAACAACTAGGCTCAGAAAAGGGAAGTGAATGGCTCAAGGCCACATAAGGAACTGAACCCAAATGTGGGGCTTGCCTACCACAGCTCTGTCCCCAGGAAAGTCTCCTGCCCACCAGGCCCCTGTGTGCTTACTCTGAGCTCAGGGGGCAGGGCACAGTCAGCCAATAGGGCCATGTCCTCCCGGAGCCGGGGGTCCTCTGCGGGGGGCCTCATGCTCAGCACCTTCACATGAGTGCCGGGCTTGGATGCCACTGCAGAGACAGTGCAGCTTCAGGGAGCCAGGTTGGCCCTGCCAGTTCCTGCCCAAAGCCCTGAACCCCAAAGCCTGGACGTACCAAACTCAGACACCTCCTTGCACTTGGCCTCCAGGTCGTTGAGCAGATCCGATAGCTGGCACTGCTTGGCCAGGCGCTCACAGTCACTGATGTGTTCCACACCGACATCCAGGCCACCTGGGTGCACATCGGAGGCTCAGAGCCTGAGAGCGGCCATTAGTACCCAGGCACACAGTTTCACAGGTGGTCTCTCTGCTGAGACTCCTGGGCCTACATGCTGCCTTTATTTCCCAAAGTCACGGTCTGAGTTCTACAGAGCCCAGAGCAGATAAAAGGGGGCTCAGTTTATGGGTGAAACAAGCTCTTCATTAGCAGATAGCCCAGCTCATTGTCTCCCACCCCAACCCAGGAGGCAAGGGGAACTGCCTTGCAACGCAGGGGACAAAGCCCCAGGTGGTAGAAAGTCAGCCCAAGGCTACAGCTGGATCTGCTGCTGGACAGAAACACAGCCCTCTCCGGCCCGCCCGACCCAGGCCTGGGGTGTCACCTGTGTACAGGTACTGCAGCAGGGCCCCAAAGGCCACAGCGTTGATCTGCAGGCAGAGAGCCGGGAAGGAAGGTCAGAAGCCTGGTCCAGCACAGCCCCCTGCTGTCCCTCTGCACTACCGCCCCAGAGAGGGATGCACCAGTGGATGTCTGAGGACCACGATGCTCTTGCCCTTCCATTTGGTATCCAGCATGTTGGCAAAGTAGGTGCTACGTGCACCCAGAATGCAGCGATGGGCCCGGAAGGGCTTCCCGTGCACCACAAAGAGCACATCGCTGTGGATGCCTTGATCCAGAAGCCTGGAGGGGAAGAGGGGGGGAGAGAACAGGTGGAAGAGGGCTCAGGAGAGTGCCTCTCCTCCGTCTCACCACTCCAGTCCCTCATATCATCCTGTAGGAAGGCTCTCAGCCCCTTGCAGGCCACACCCATCACAGACCCACTGGGCAAAGGCCATCAGATGCCTCATGCTCCATCTCACCGCTGCAGGAATTCATCATAGTAGTCCCGCCTCCTGGAGGAAGGTGTCACTTGCTTATAATCCAGCAAGGCCCGGCGGATGGTGTCACTTGCAGCCCCATAGAAGCAGCGTTCACCGTGGAAGGTGTTGGCCTCACAGCGGGCTCCTAAGGGCAGCAGAGCTCATCAGTTAGCTGGGCCATGGGGTGGCATGCTGCAGCTGGGGAGGGGCCTGGGAAATCCTAATCTCCATCCTCCTCCTCCACTCCTCCCCACATGTAGGGCCCAGAGCCCTAGAGACTCCTTCCTAAATGACCCTGGACCCACTCTGACCCCAGGGCTCAGGCACACGGGTAAAGTCCTGTACACTCACATACACATATTCACTCACACACCCCAGGAACTACACAAAACAGAATAGGCTCCGAGACTGGCCCTGTTCTATGCCCTGGGGACACTACCATTAAAAGACAGGTTCCTGTCCTCACTGAAGTGACACTCCAGTGGGGCAGAAGGACGAGAAACAGATTAACAAATGATATCAGGTGCTATGAAGAAAAACGAAGCAAGATGAAGGGTGACAGTGATGGCAGCTGCCAGAGGAGGCGGCCAAGGAAGGGCACTGTGGCGGTGACAAGGTACCGAGACCTGAATGAAGTGAGAGAGCTGGCCATGCAAACGTCTGGGAAAGGGCATTTTAAACAGGAATAGCAAGTGTGAAGGCCCTGAGGCGGAAGCAAGCTTGGAGCGCTAGAGCACCAAGGAGAAGACCAGTGTGGCTGGAACAGTGAGCACGTGGAGAGCCAAAGAAGAGGCCGGAGAAGAGCAGGCCATGTAGCCGCTCCCAGGCAAAGCAAGGCCTTCTAGTTCTATG
Organism: Lasiurus borealis; assembly: GCA_004026805.1. Taxonomy (NCBI): domain Eukaryota; kingdom Metazoa; phylum Chordata; class Mammalia; order Chiroptera; family Vespertilionidae; genus Lasiurus; species Lasiurus borealis. The sequence goes on along the minus strand of PVJN01029069.1, from coordinate 16,474 downwards.
ACAAATGCATTGGGAGCCATGAGAGGATTTTAATAAGCCCATCACATTTGCTGAGCTCCACCTGACTACAACACAGAAAACACACTGTAGGTGGGGCAGCAATAAGACCAGTGATGAGGCTGGCACAAGTGATGAGACTGGTACTGCATCCAGGGAGAGATGGTCCAGGGAGAGATGCTGTAGCTGGGCTGGGCAGGAGCCGTGGAGATGGAAAGTAGACAAAGAACAGGTTCTGAAAGTAGAGCTAACAGTGCTTGCTGACTGGCTGTAGGGGTGAGGGAGAGGACTTCAGGGTGTTTGCAAATGTGTACACATGCTCTAGGGCCCTTGAACTCACGTATGTATACACACACACACACACACACACACACCCCGGTGGATGGTATTCCTGTCCCCTTCCCTCACCATTGGCCAGAAGGTAGAGTACCAGTTCTTCATGCCCACACAGACAGGCATAGTACCTGAGGGGGAGAAGGAAGGAGTACTGGGAGGCAGCTGTCAGGACTGAAGGGGCTGCCCCACCCACCCTGACCACCCATCCCCTGGCACTCACAAGGGGGTACTATCCCACTTGTCCCACACATTCACATCCACGTCTCGCTGCTCCAGCAGGTACCTGGGCAGGGAAAGGGGAGGTCAGAGCTAGGTCAGGACAGGGAGAGAAGACCCCCATGGAAAGGGAAGGAGGGAAGACACTCTTTTTGGCTGAAGGAAGTCTCCCCGAGGTGAGGACAGGAGACAGGCAGCCTGGAGCAGGAAAGACATTCCAAGCAAAAGGACCCGTGAGGCAGGAGGTAGAGGTGGGAACGCAAAAGGCAGACCCTGAGCTGAAGAGGCTGAAACTGGGCTGTAGGCCATTTGGGAGTGAGGAGGTGACCCCGCCCCTCCTCCCGCTCTGCTTCTGCCAGGACCCTCTGGCAGCTTGGGTCCAAAGAGGAAGCTAGCTGCTTGCTTGCATTCTGGTGGCACAGAAGCATGAAAAGAAGTAGACAGATTCTAGAAGGTGGAAGTCAGGAGGCAGGTAGCTGATGGAATGTCAAGGGAAGGGGCTCATCATTGAGCAGGGCAGCCTTGGGGGACACCCAGGTTGTGAGAAGGAGTGTTGAGTAGTTACCAACTAACTCGTAGGGGGACACTGATGTGAGGGAGGGGGTTCAAGGGAAGCTGTGGGCATCAGTAATGGGGAAGGAAGGGTCAAGGAAGACAGGTTCCCCACCCCCAATGGGGCCCAGTCTCCCTTCGCCAGAGCTTTTGAGGTGGCAATTTCAGCGCCCTATTTGCTTTAGCTGCATTTATGAATTTCTGAATCCCCGGTGCCCAGAGGCCGATTCTGGTCCCTCCATGTTCCCAGGTCCAGAGGCATGAGAGGAGCCACGTCGTCGGGGAGTCCCAGGCCTGTCCCCGTCTGACCCCGAGCCCTCACAGGGTGAACTTTCTCCCCGCCCACTTCTCCGGCCGGCCTTCCGTGGCGGTCCTCTCCAGCGCCTCCTCCGGGACCCGCCCCCGCGCACCCCCGCAGGTGAGGCTGCCGGGGTCCCCCCGCGGCCTGCGAGCGGGGCGGGGCGGGGCGGGGGCCGGGGTGGGTCGGGTGCTGGAGGCCAAGGTGCCCGCCTGCCCCGCGGCTCTCCCCTGCACACCCAGGGCCTGGAGGCGCTCTGACGGCGGCGCCGCACGCTCCCGGGGCTGCGGAGTCCTCACCGCACGCGGCCCACGTCTCCCTTCCTGCAGCTGGTGAAGAGGTCGCTGATGTCCATGGCGCAGACGCGGCGGACTCGCGTCGATCCGCCACCGGCAGCGGCCGCACTTACGCTCCCGGAGCCGGACGTAAACAGCGCCGGCCCCGCCCCGGCCGCTAGTCCCGCCCTCACCGCTCCCCCAGGGCTCGCCCCGCCCCTCCTGCAGCAAGCCCCGCCCTTCACCCTGCTCGCCCCGCCCTCCTCCTGCTCGCCCCGCCCCGCCGGCTCCCGCCCCGCCCCTCCTGCCGCAAGCCCCGCCCCTCACCCTGCTCGCCCCGCCCCGCCCCGCCGGCGCCCGCCCGGCGGCAAAAATCAAGTCAGGCAGGCGGATGGGTCGGGCCCGGCGTGGGCTCCGGGAAGTTTTAATGGGGGTCCCGGGACCCGCCCCTCGGGACGTGGGTTGGGGTGGGGCTGTGCCAATATAGTTTCGGGGGGATGGGGGAGGGAGTGGAAGGAGCCGACACCGGGAACCGGGCTGCGGAGGGTGCGGGGCCGGGAGGGAGGAAGGGGCGTGACTGTGCGTCCTGGGCGCGCCTGGCAGGTCCCGGCACTGCGCCAGCGCCCGCCCTCACAGGTGCGTGTCCTCCTCAAACACGTCCGAGTCCTCGGGGTCCCGCTTGCCCCCCATGAGCGCGCTCCAGCCCCCCGGGCCATTGACGGCCCCGCCGCCGTTCAGGCTGGGCTGCTTCTCCTGCATCTCCGACTGGCTGTCGCTGGCCACGTCCAGCGTGGGGTTGTCGTGGCAGCCGTTCTCGACGAAGCGCAGCTCCTCGCCGTGCGACTGCGGGGCCGGGACCACCAGGATGTTGGGCCAGGGCCTCGGCCCGGGCCCCAGCCCCACCCGCCAGCTGCCCTGCGTGCCCCGCTGACCTGACCTGTGAGCTGGAACAGGTCCCTTCACTGCTCCTTCCCTAGTAAAACCCTACACAGGAAACCCCAGGGACCTTCCACCGATGCCACTGCCCTTCTGCTCTCCTCTGCTCTGTTCCCACAGCCCAAATCCTTTCTTAAAATAATTCTCCTGATCCTTTGACGAGCACCAGCTGATCCCTCCCAGTAGCCTCCTTACAGACTCCAACGGAATCCCGGGATAAAGGGACTCCTTGCCCTGCCCTCTCCTTTGTGCAAAGTCTTTTTCTGGACTCCTGTGCTCTGCTGACCCAGGGCTTCTCTGGTGAGACATCCCAATGAGCTCAGGCCTGCAGGGCCACTCTGCCCCAAGAGGGGCTGGCTGCCAGGGAGGGCTCCTGCGGGTGGGGCTGGTGCCCTGCACAGAAGGTCCACTGAGATGCAGGCACTGGACAAGTGGCCTCACCTGCAGGACCCCAACCCAGGACCATCACTGCCAGCCCACCTGAGATGCCAGTCTGCAGATGCCAGAGCTTTCGGGACACTCCCATCTCCACCAGCACTAACCCCAGCCCACAGCCTCTGCCCCCGCCCGGCCCCCACACTCACCACATGTTTGAGCTTGGGCAGCCGGCGCTGCCAGCAGTTGTAGAGCAGGCCCAGCACGATGATGATCACACAGATGGCACCGATGACCACCAGCACCACGAAGAGCGTCCCGTAGTCACTGCGCACCTGGCTGGCCCGGGCCTGGCAGCTGCTTGTTGTGGAGTAGTTCTGGATGCCAATCTGGGGGCGGGAGGGGCCAGGCTCCTCAGCTGAGGCCCTGGGTGCCAAGGCTCCCACCCCCGTAGGGCTGGGGCTTAGGGACAGGGACAGGTTTGGAGAAGGAGCTGGCACACTCCTGGCTCCTGAAGCTCCCTTAGGGGCCCGGATCAGTGCTCATGAGGGACTCTCTCTGCCCTGTGTCCACCCTGTTCCCCTGGGGGCAGCTCCAAGCCTCTCTACCCTACATTTCTGTTCCATGCCCCCCTCACATCCCCAGCATGATACTGCCTGACCCTAACCCTGTGGGAAAGAAGTCTGTCTCAAAATCCTTTTGGTTGTTACCCTAAGCACCCCCACCCTCCCGCCCTTGCCTGAGGCTGCCCACCCCCATGCTGCCAGTCACGATCCAAACTAGTCTGAGTCTCCACACCTGTCCCAATAGTTTCAAAAGGAAGAAAACAGACAAGGGCAGCTGTGATCCCCTTGCCACACACCCTTCACCACACAGCACCATTGGATTAGGCCCCTGGGTATTCTGGTTTTATCCTGGTCATTAAGGGCCAGAGACAGTGCAGGAGATACTGGGGACAGACCACATGGGCCACCCCAGCCTCCCAGCTTCCTCCCCTTTCCCCCCAGAGTGGTGACTAACGGTCTTTAGCTGCCCAGCCCCATCCCACACTGCAGATGGTCTTGGGTGGGCCTGCTTTCTCTGGTCCAGAGGCTGCTGTGCCCTGACCTGGCCCAGCAGATGTTCTCTCCACAAATCAGCATCCAGGCAGAAAGGGAGCAAAGGTGAGGTGCCCTTCTCAAAAGACCAAGGTGAAGGTACTCTTTCCTGGCTTCCGATGCAGAGAGCTGAAAGCCCCCCCCCCCACACACACACCTTTTACCTTGCACTCCCCTTTCTAATGCCAGATATTCAGCTCTCTTTCAGTTTCTGTGAATCGCCCATATATTTCCACTACCTTCCTCTATTGACTGAAGTTATTAAGGGTCCATATTTCTCGATAGAACTTGCTAAATTTGCCCACTAATTACACTTCCAAATGCCCAGCATGCCTTTGGCCATGTCAGCCAGCATGAAGTGTCCAGTAAAGCCAGAACATCCACGGGCTGAGAGAAGAGGCAGGGGAGTCTATAAAAAAAGATCATGGCCAGCCTATTTCCACCAGCTCTCAGGATTCACAAGCCAAGACATTCACAACCGGAACAGCCTTTAGTATAGACACAGCGTTGTGGTGAAAGTCCAAAGCCTGGCCCTTCTACAACCAGCTGTGCAATCTCAGGTGAGTCTCCGCCTTCCCTGGGCGTCAGCTCTAACCCGGACTGGAGTCCTGAGCCCTGGGCTGTGGTGAGGAAACTGAGCACAGGCTAGCACTCAGTAAGGATTCAATACGCTCTGCTGATAAAAAAATAAAACAAGACAAAACAAAAAAACCCAAACCCCCCACAGAATCCACCTCTTCACCTTGAGTGTACTGAAGAGGCAGAATCACAGTCATGCACAGTTCATCTTTGCTGTCAAATATTATACAGCCCTCAGTAAGAAAGAAGACTGGCCTTGCTGGTTTGGCTCAGTGGATAGAGTGTCGGCCTGTGGACTGAAGGGTCCCAGGTTCAATTCCAATGAAGGGCACATGCCCAGATTGCAGACTCAATAGGGGACCCAATAGGGGGGGTGCAGGAGACAGCCGATCAGTGATTCTCTCATTATTGATGTTTCTATGATTCTCTCTCGTCATTGATGTTTCTCTCTCCTCCCTTCCTCACTGAAATCCATAAAAATATATTGATTTTTAAAAATATAGATTTTATTGATTTTTTACAGAGAGGAAGGGAGAGGGATAGAGAGCTAGAAACACCGATGAGAGAGAGACATCGATCAGCTGCCTCCTGCACACCCCCCACTGGGGATGTGCCCACAACCAAGATGTGCCCACAACCAAGATACATGCCCTTGACCGGATCGAACCTGGGACACCCCCAGTCCACAGACCAATGCTCTATCCACTGAGCCAAACCGGCAATATATTGATTTTGATATCAATATATAAAAAGTATATATATATAATTAATTTTATATATCCAGATCACTGTATTTCACAATGAGTGGAAGGGGTTTTGTCAGAGATGGTGACTGTCCTCGGGAAGGGAAGTGAATGAGGAACAGGAGGAACAATGGGGACCTGTCCCTCCTAGCAGCCCTGGCTCTGCTCCACCATGCACAGGTGGCCAGCCTGTCTCCTCAGCCACAGTCTCCAGGACAGGCCAGATGCGGGGTCAGGGCTGAATCGCAAGAAGGCCGGCCTGTCTGCTGTGTCCTGAGCCCCGCCCCTCAACCCCAACTGGCCCCTCAGCTGGCCAAGCACTACAGACTCTCGTGGTTTCCTAAAAAATGCCCATGCCTCTTGCGCTTTCTCCTGTAGTTCTAGAGCCAGAGCACGTGCTCCCACCCACCGGACTTCTGAACAGTTCCTTGGCCAGACATACTAATAGTGTTTCTCCCACTGTCTACCCAGAAAACTCCCACCTGGCAGTCCCTGGCTGTCCCATGCACAGGGCAGTTGGTAGCTAAGTGCTCAGACACTCTCTCTCTCCCACGGGAACTGTCTAAGGAGACCTGAAAGGAAGAACTAGAGTGAGAGATGGTGTTTTGCTCCTTGCTCCGCATGGTGCAGGCCACCCTCCTGGCTGCCCTCAGGGAAGGTAGCCTGGCTGCCGGAGCTTTAAGGAACAGAACGGGAACTCCTCCCTGCCCTCTTACCTCCACCAGACTCCTGCGGATATCACCCAGCATAGAAAGGACATCTTGAGTGGGCATCACCCCTGGGGGGAGACAGCATCATCAGTCCAGCCTTGGCCACTGAGGCGCTCCCCCTTCGGACTCCTGGTGCCCTTGGGCGGCCTCTGGCCTGAGTTTCTAGAGCCTCACTCCCGGGCTCTTGTCCACACTCAGATCTCATGTCGTATACACAACCACTCGCTCCTCTGCTTGCTGCCCACTGACTGACGCATTAAAAAGATTGAGTGAGTGACAGGTGTGATACCAGGTGATCACTTCCACAGCTCCTTAAGTCTGCATTCTGAACACATGCCTTCTCAGCCCGCCACAAAGTATATGCAGTGCCACAGTCTGGCACCTGTACTGAAACCACACTCTTTCCCCCTGCTATTCCCAGTGTTCCCACCTTCCTCCTGCTGCCTTTGAGCTTGTTGTTATAATCCTGGATCCTAAACTAGGAGGTTCAAGCAACACCTCATCCAGCTATCCTCAAAGCCCATCCCACATCCAAAAGCCCTGGCTGCACTTGTGCAGTTCTGCAGGAGAGCTCCCAGGGCCTTGGGAAACCTCTGCTGGGTTGGCCTGCCTCCCAATGCGTTATTGGACCCTCTCCCCAAACATAGCAACGTGCCCCCCCCTTTTCTTGTGGGTGCCCCTCCCCCCCGCTCACCCTGCTCGCCCACCAAGGTCATTAGAAGGTGCTGCTCCTTCTCACTGGGCTTGCTCAGGGAGATGTGCCAGTCCCCGTGGTGGCCGATACCATGCCGGGGTAGCACCTCCTCCACCAGAGCCAGGAACTGCAGTCCCCAGTGCTGCCGAAACACCTCCTAAAGGGGCGGAAAGAGAGCCTGTGCTCAGTGAGGGGTACAGCTCTCAGTACCCCTGCCTGGAGACCCAGCCTCCGCGCCAACCGCCGCCCATCAGCACACACTGGGAAAGGTCATCTGGCTATTTCAGAGGGGGCTGATCGGGACCACGGAAAGGCTGTTAGCTTTGCCTTCTAGAGGACTGTGGGTTTGTACCCTACAGGCATCCAGGTGCTCCTTCCCGCCTTGGCTTTGCACCATGCGGAGGGCATGGGGCCTATCCAGGGATACTCGCAGTGGAGCTGGGGGTACAGATATGCCCACGTATGAGGACAAGTCCAGGAAAGTGGGTGTGTCACATGTGAAGGAATATGGAAGACTGGTCATGGTGCATCCGTGTTCAAGTGTATAGTGCAAGGGATGAATATTTTGGGGTACAGGGATAAAAAAACAACAAAAGACATTTTCAACCATACAGCCACCAAAGATCAGGAGGAGAGGTGGGAAGCAGTCTAACTGTGCTCATCTCTCTTCTGTCATTGTAGAGATGCAGCGTAAAGTTGGGGAATCAAGAAAGATGTCTGAGTGCTCTAATGCTGGGAGTGGTGGCCAGAAGAACTAAGCAGAGATGGTTAAAATGGCAACCCCCTTCCCGCCCCCCCCCCCGCAAAAAAAAGCAGGGCTGGGAGCAAGAGGAGGGGATGTAAGGAGACTTCTTTTTCATTTGATATTCTCTTGTACTGTTTAGATTTTCTGGTGGAGGGGGAATATATACATATTGTGATTTCAGGGGACCTTCAGGAGTTTTAATACACACACACACACACACACACACACACACACACACACACACAGTTTGTTTTAAAGCAAGATGCTGGCACTGAGCAAGAATTCAATGAGTGGCAGGAGCTCAGACTGGAGCTGGAGACCAGGACCCTGGCCCTGGCTCCCAGCCTGCCATTGTCCCTGCCTAGCCCCGTCTGGGACGAGTCCTTCCTTTGGCCCTGTGACTGCTACCAACTTCCCATAGCTCCTCTCTAGCAGACTTCTTCCTCCTATACCTGGGAAGTCAACTGTCCCCTACTCCTGGAGTTCAAGATTCCCTGCCAGAGACCCTCTCTTCCTCCTTCCTTTCCCTCCCCCCCCCAATCAGCTGCTCAGCTGCAAGCCAGTGCTGCTGTAAGGCACAGGAATCTCACCAGGCTACCCCTCTGGGACCGCTGACACTTCTAGTCTCCTTTCTATTAGAGCCCAAACTAATAAGCCTTCCCTGGATGTCATGTCAACCTGAAGACCACTAGGATGAAGTTCCTATGAGAGCTATGCTCAGTGACGGACACCTAAAGACCATCGGAAAACACAGATATTTACATTACGATTCGTTAACAGTAGCAAAATTACAATTATGAAGTAGCAACGAAAATCATTTTATGATTGGGGGCCACCACAATCCGAGGAAGTGTATTAAAGTGTCGAGGCATTAAAAAGGTTGAGAACTACTGTCCCAGGCCACCGACACTCAGTTCCTACTTACAAAATCAATGGTATCCATCAAGCTGTACACTTAAGATTTGTATGTTTTTCTGGACGTATATTGTAAGTCATTAGAACTTTTCTTAAATGCAGTACACTCATAGGTATAAACTCTCTTCCCTGCTAACTCCTGGGCAGATGAACCTTCTCGCAAATCATACAAGTTCTCCCACTGTAAGGGTGCCAGCTCCACTGGCATGGTTCTTACGACAAATAGGAAGGGACATCTCATTATGCATCAGAACATTTTGACTTTTGGCAAGATGACAGATGGAACTGTTCTCCCACCTTGCTACAAACACAGAAATCCTGAACAAAATACCACAAAACAATGAAGATGTTCTAAAAGCACGTGCCACTTCAAGCTCAAAGGAGGCAAAAACAAACGGAACTTGAAGCAGGAAGAGTAAGCTGACACTGAAGCCACAGTAATTCCAGGACACAGATATTGGATCCAGCAGTTGGAAACCTGACTTTCAATGCTCACATGGAGACAGGAAATATGCTCCTGGCCCAGGCCGGGAGGGGAACTACAGCAGAGTACCGGGACAGAGCCTCAAAGAGCAGCCCTTTCAGAAAAATGGGGACTCAGAAAACTCCCCGCTCATCTGGAGGAGCTATAAGGGGTATGCCATCCGCCTGTGTCCATGGGTAGGAGATTTAATGTTACCTAAAATCACTTAAAAACCCAGGCTTGCACTTCACCTGGGAGTAGAATCCAAACTTGTCCTTGGTGGTATAGAAATTTAAGCCAAGAAATAAATTTAAAATTATTCTAAGACTATTAAAACTCCTGAAGGTCCCCTGAAATCACTCTGTAGGAGTTCTTCCACAGCCTGTGGTTTAAGATGAGATCACAGTAAATGATGATCCATATGAGGGAATAAGACATAAATGTAACAAACAGGAGAACTGACAGGTCGAGATGTGGTGTCACTAAATATAAGAGAGATAATAAAATAAGTATGTTTAAAATAATTCAAGAAGTAAAGGAATAGAAACCATAATGAAAGAAGAGAACAAAATTTAAAAAAGGAAGATATTTGGAATCAAATAGAAATTCTAAAAATATAAAATAGTTTTCTATGTTAATGACTCAATGGGTAAGTCAAACAGAAGATTAGATACAACTGAGGAGAGCTACTAATTTGAAAGCTAGAGCTAGAAAATCATCCAGAATGCATCAGAGAGATTTTAAAGACATAGAAAACATAAAAGTGTATGTTAAAAGACATTGTAGCCCTGGCTGATTTGGCTCAGTGGATAGTGTCAGCCTGCAGACTGAAGGGTCCCAGGTTCGATTTCGGATTGCGGTCTCTATCCCTAGTAGGGGCCATGCAGGAGGCAATCAGCCAATCAATGATTGTCTTTCTTCACTGATGTTTCTATCTCCCTCTCCCTCGCCCTTCTTCTCCGAAATGAAAAAAAAAAAAGATTAAAAATAAATAAAGGCAAGGTAGATGGGAAAATAAGGCCCTAAATCTCTAAGAATGGGAGAGAAATGAAAATCTGGCAATATTTAACAAACTGCATGTGGAATCTCATTTCTAAGAATTTACTCTGAATGTACATTCCAACCATGCAAAAATACATACGCACATTATTCACTGCAACATTGGAGCTAATTGCAGAATACTGCCCTACAAAGGTAATTTGATGAATAAACTCTGGTATACAAACATAATGGAGTCACTATTCGGTTATAAAAAATGATTAAGAATGGTCTCTATAAACAATATGTGGAGAAAAGGGAACCCTAGTACTGCTGGTGGAAATGCAGACTGGAGCAGCCATTATGGAAAACAAGTGTGGAGTTTCCTCAAAAAATTAAAAATGGAACTGCCATTTGACCCAGTGATCCCACTTAGGATATATTCCTAAGAATCCCAAAACACCAATCAGGAAGAATATATGCACCCTGTGTTCTTAGCAATTTACAATAGCTTAGATCTGAAAACAGCCCACATGCCTATCATTAGATGAGTGGATAAAAAAGATGTGGTACATTTACACAATGAAATACTATCCAGCTGCAAAAAAGAAGGATCTACTACTCTTTGAGACAGCAAGGAGGACCCAGAGATGATTTTGCTAAGTGAAATAAACCAGACAGAGAAATACAAATATGATGTCACCTATATGTGGAATCTAATGAACACAATAAAATAGGACCAGAGGCTTAGAAACATGGAACAGACTGGTGAATCTCAGAGAGAAGGGAGAAGGGGAAGCTGGAAGAGTTTAACCAAAGAACTTATATGCATACATGCATTACCCATGGACACAGATAGTGGGGCAGGAACTGGGAGGTGGGGAAAAATGAGGAAACAACTTTTAATACCCTCAACAATAAAGATTTTGCCCTAGCTGGTTTGGCTCAGTGACTAGAGCCTCGGCCTGTGGACAGAAAGTTCTCAAGTTCAATTCCAGTGAAGGGCACATGCCCAGGTTCTGGGCTCGATCCCCCAGAGCGGGCATACAGAAGACAACCGATCAATGATTCTCATCATTGATATTTCTATCTCTCTCTCCCTCTCCCTTCCTCTTTGAAATCAACAAAAATACATTAAAAAAAAAAGAATAAAGATTTTTAAAAAAAGAATGATCTCTGTAATGCTCATAAAGTGGTTTCCAGACTATATTGTTAAAGGGGAGAAAAAAATGCAAGAGTATTCTTAAGGACTAGCTGTGTCACTCTCAAATCCATATGTTGAAGTCCTAATTTCCAGTATATCCTAATGTGGCTGTATTTGGAGACAGGTCCTTTCGAGAGGTAACTAAGTTAAAATGAGGTCATTACGGAGGGCCCTAATCCAGTGACTGGTGTTCTTACAAGAGGAGGAGATTAGGAGACAGAGATGAACCGGGGGAGCACCATGCAAGGACACTGGGAGAGGACAGTCATCTATAAGTCAAGGAGAGAGGGCTTGGGACACACCCACCACAACTATGAAAGAGGGCTCACGACGCAAACAAGAGAAGTAAAATATATGCATGCACATGTTTCTAATACTGAGATGCCCAGCCTTCTCCTAACCCTGGTTCCCAGAACACTGGCAACCACCCCTTTATACTCCCAGTACAAAAGAAGTCCCCTTTTCAAAGGATCTAATCACCTAGAACACTAGTCGGCAAACTGCGGCTCGCAAGCCACATGCGGCTCTTTGGCCCCTTGAGTGTGGCTCTTCCACAAAATACCATGTGCGGGCATGCACATACAGTGCGATTGAAACTTCATGGCCCATGCGCAAAAGTCGGTTTTCAGCTTCCAAAAGAAATTTCAATCGTTGTACTGTTGATATTTGGCTGTGTTGACTAATGAGTTTGCTGACCACCGACCTAGGAGGAAGGATCTAATGATTTGGGGATTAAAATTTTCAAATGAAATGACCCAGTTAGACCACCCTACTGAGATGCCATAGTTAAGAAACACCAACACCACGCTCAAAGCTTCCAGCCAGCTTCCACTCGACATTTGAAGAGTGTGTACATGTGGAAAAACTGAGACTGAAACAAAGAAATCAGGAAAGCAACCTATACAGAAAAAAAATATTTTAAAAAATGATTTCCATGTCCTCAGAGAGATAAGATATTGCACTCATGAGCATAACTATTCCTTTAAATTAAAAACGGGGTGTGTGTGTGGGGGGGGGGGAAGGGTATAAGAACAAAAGAGCCCTTAGAAATTTGAAAACATGAAAGCACTGTTTTTCTTGGATGTTGGTTCATGCCCTGGGTTAGGCTAGCCCCCTCTGACTTAAGAGCTAAGCCTTCCACCTCATCCACTGACCATTCCCCAGTGCCTGCCTACTGCCTCCAGTCTGCCCGCCTGCCTCCAACCTCAGCCTGTGGTCCTCAGCCTAGCTCAGCACTCACACAGTCTATGTTCTCTGTCATGTTCAGAATGATGTAATTTTTCCCAGCCAGATTGCTCCAGTCTTTGCAGACCACCTGTGCAATGAAACAGAAAGAAGAGTAACAGTTACAAAGGTATAAGGAAAGGCATCCAGAGGGAGCCTGGGTAGAAACTCTTTGAGAATCGGGGAGGTGAAGGCCAGGTGTAGGTCTGGATAGCTAAGTGGGAGCTGGCAGCCTCTGCAAGGTGACATGCCCAGGACCCGACCCAAGTTCACAAACCCATATGTCTTCTGGGAGCACGTGAGAGGAGGAGGCCAGGAGTGACACAAAGGAAGAGGAATCTGGGCCAAAGGGGCCAGACTACAGAGAGTTGGCCTCAGCTAGGAACAAACTTGGATTTTAATGCTCTGCAGGGCAAACAAAAACATGCCTGCCGGCCAGATGCACCGGCTGAAAACTTAGGACCCCTTTCCTTTCCTTCTGGTGTGTGTGGAGGGTGTGAGCACAGGGCAGGGGTGATGCGGGTAGGAGCAGAGGGTGACCGTGCATGTGACAGGGTGCATGGAAACAGCTGGAGAGAACTCAGGTCAAGCACAAACTCTCGCCCCTGTCATAAGCAGTGTGGAAGCCAAGAGTAGCAGCAGTAGCACCTGAACCAATAAAAACCAGGCCAAGGCAGCAGACTCTTCCAAAGCTTCTACTTTGCGTGTAAGTGTGGTGCGGACACCCCCTGTTGGGCCATGAGGTGGGCATCCCCAACAGTTCTGCTGCGACTCGGCATGGTGTCCAGGCCCTCCATGCTCAGCCTGGCACACCTCCCACGCAATGCTGCCCCGGAGTAGCCAGTGGCCTGCATGTGGCTCCACGTTACCTGAGTAGAATCCCAGGGGGTTCTGGATTGAGCTTCGGCAGCCTGCCTTTCCTGGGGCTGCTGGCTGAGGTCTTCTTGTCCCAGGGTAGCGGAGGACGGTGTCAGTTCCACTTCTTGGGAGGCCAGGGGGACTGTGGCTGAGGCTCCAGGGTAAAGGGGGTCTTCCTCTGGGGTCTCGGCCCCACTTGGGGATTCCGGTTGAGGGAATGAGGCCAAGGACAGCACCTCTCCTTGCTTGCCCGCCAGCACCGTTATCCCAATGGTAGCCTCCTCAGTTGCCTCCTGTGGAGCCTCAAATTCTACCTCACGCCCTGCAGCTGGCAGCGCTGTGTCCCCTGCCTCCTGGTTGGTGAAGTCCTGACCCTCTAGGGTCACTGTACTTGGGGTAACTGAGGGCGGTGACAGGCTTGGTTCCATGCTGCTCCCTACCTCTACACCCGAGGAGGCCTGGTCCCCAGAATCTTCATGCTTGTGTTTGGCGGCCAGGGGAGTCTGGCTGCTGCTGGTGGGAGAAAAGTCATGGACCTGAGTTTGGACTTCTTCTTGGGCTCTGTTCACAGGTAGCAGTTCCTCCTTCTCCTCCTCCTCTTCTTTCTCTACATCTTCCTTCTCCTCCTCCTTCTCCTCCTCCCTCTCCTCCTCCTCTTCCTCCTCTTCCTCCTCTCCAGGAGCCATATGCCAAGGTGGCTCTACCAGGTTCATCTTAGGCAAAGGAGGGGGGAGGCTGGACGCCTCCTGGCCCTGGCTGGTGTCTTCTATAGGACCTGCCTTCTCAGTCAAGTCTGGGAAACCATAATCTAAGGACAGAGACGGAAAATTCATTCACTGGTTTTATTATTCATTGCTTTGTTCAGTATTTGCTGAGAAGATGGTATAAAAAGACAACGAGATTCCAGGGAGGACAGTGGGGAGGTCGCACTATTGGTTATATCAGAAAAAAAATGGGAAATATAACTGGGGAAGGGGAAAGGGCGGACTGCAGGGGAAACAGAGGCCAGTCTGGCCCCCACTTCCTTCATGATAATAAAAATGACATAAATCTGACACACAAATTCCATGAATATAGAAATGTATAAGGTAGAAAGTTTACATGATTGCGCCCCTTAAAAATAGCCCTTGTTAACAGTTTGACGGATTATCTTCTCTATTATTTTTATAATTTATTAGTGGGATTTCACCAAGAACAACACCCTATTAGAAAAGATTCCCTTTATGAGGTGTAAGGACGCTCTGATCACAGGAACAGATGAGATCCATGGATTATGACCATTGTTCCTAAACTGTGCTCTTATTCTGTAACTTGGGAGATGAAAAAGATGCAAGGAGAGCTAGCGAGAGGCCACGGGCTGAGCCCACAGTGTTTAAAGCCTTCCAGAACTTCCAGGGACACTGTTAGCAGTGGTAGAAGGAGTTTTTATTCTCACTGCTACTCTCAAAACTATATTTTGAAGCAGAAAAATTAGGAGACCCCCTGTAAACTAGGATGTTTTCTGGCTTTTTCAATGAATCTTAGGCCTCTTTACGATAACAGCATCTGAAAAAAACAGACCAGTTTTGTTGGAAATTCATTAAAAATATCACAAGTTATATTTAGGTAGCAACTTTTGTTGGCTGCCATTTTGTTTCAAAGTAATAAATATCAAAGACAGTTTTAAAATACTGAGAGAGATGGGAATAGTTTAAGGTGGTGAATGAGCCTACTAGTTCACTTCTTTCTCTCCCTCCACCACTTTCTCCAATGTTTCTGTCAAATGACAGAATTTTTTTTTTCACTATCAAAATTAAAGTCTTAAAAGTTTAGATACATTTCTGGGGCCATGGAAAGTAGATGAGATCATAGGAATAGCTAATATCTCAGGCAAAATAAACATAGTAAAAGATAGCAGTGGAAGAGTTAAAGGGCAAAGAACAACTGTAGAATTAGCAAGGACACAGAACACAGAAAATTCAGGGAACAGAATACAATAAAAAATTCCAATTAATATCCTCAGAAAGAGCCAAAAATATTGCATCCCTAAAATAAAAACAGGATAATAAAAAATCAAGTAATCTTTAAAAAAGAAAAAGTTCTTGGAAGTTGAAATTCAATTGTTCAAGTGTAAAAATTCAATAGAACATCTGGAAAAAAAAGTCAAGGGAAAGCTCCAAAGCAAAAGCAAAAAGACAAGATTTTTTTTTATGACTCCCCAAAAGATAGAGCGAATAAAATGGAGAGAACAGAAAGAGAGAGAGAGAACAATTTCTGAAGCCTGGAAGTATGAATCTTAATAGTGAAGGGGTATTCAAACAAGTATGAATCTTAATAGTAAAGGTTTATTCTTATGGCAACTCAGCATCCTATGGGGCAAGAAAAGATCCTAAAAACTCTCAGAAAGAAAACAGGTTACCCATATAAGGAACAAGAAACAGATCATCAAATTATCATCATGCTTCTAACTAATAACTCTAAGTTGCAGGAAGAAAACTGAAAAACAGATTCCAAATTGTAAGAGAAGTTTATTTTGAATCTGGCATTTAATACCCAACTAAATTATCATTCAAGTGTGCTTTAAAAATAAAGACATTTTTTATATGTAAAGACTAAAAGGTCTTACTATCCACAAATTCTGAGGAAATTCTCCAAGAAATTTTCCTCCCCAAAAGACATAGGAAATCAAGAAACATGAGAGGAATGTCATAAAAATAAATCTCAAAGTGGAAGTCGTGCACAGGCCTAAAAGCAATTATACAAATTAGAACAAGGATCTAAGAACTCTGAGAACCATTACAAAAAGAAAAATTTATTCCCTCTATGACAAAACATGATTTTTAGAAGCTGAATGATAGTGATCATTGAAAGCCCACTATAATATTTAAATAAATAATTAGACCTACCCCACTTTTGTTAAATATACTTTTTTTGAGTATTACAGACTTAGTAACTTCTAACTCCTTCTCTCTCTCTCCCTCCCTCCTTCCCTCTCTCTAAGCATGTTGAGAGTTTAAAAACAGAGGAAAAATAATGCCAAGCTTTATCCAACAGTATAACTACGCCATGATCTACTGAGAAAAATACAATAGCATTCTGACAAGAGGAGCCAAGATGGCGGCATAGGTAAACACCTACACGGCTGCCTCGCACAACAATTTCGGAACTACAACTGAAGGACAGAACAGACATCATCCAGAACCACAGGAAAGCTGGCTGAGTGGGGGTTCTGCAGCTGGAGGGAAAGAGAGGGGTTCACAGACACCCAGAGGAACTGCAAAAAGCTGAGGTACGGAGACG